>JAGVVM010011074.1:0-14327 GCA_019149425.1 Psidium friedrichsthalianum
AACCCATTCGCGCAGTTGAAAGTTGGCAGCAGAAAACGGGATTCAGCCTGTGCAGGGTCCGGTTTTAGGCTCTGTTTGAGGCGTGTTCCGGGGCTGATCTTGAGCTGATTTTGCGTGGGATACTACTAGAGAGAATGGATGAATATGTGGATAAAAGGGCGTCTCAAAATGACGACGTTTTGGGCGGCGACAACGGGCGGTGAACAGCGGAGCTCCGGTGGACCCAAAAACCGACGAGAAATGAGAAAGAGATTAGGAGAGAGGATGAGCCACCGAAAGTTTTGAGATAGAGAGAGAATGTTGGCTGCCACAAATGAAGAGGAGAGAGAGAGAGAGGAGATGAGAGGAAATATCTTCCAATTATTGAAAAATACTATTCAGAGTTGACCGGCACTATTCACGGGATTGACCGTTCAAAAGTTGACTGATGGTGGACCGGGATGTCGATGACGCGATTGAAGTGATTGATTTGATATTTGACGAAGACATCTTCTCGATATTCGTGCAAATTGGGACTGATCGGACACAATCGGGACAAATTGAGGTTCAAGCGCGAACGGAATTGGCAAGAGATCGCACTAGATTGAAATTACTAATCTCACTAAAATCACTACCCACTGTCATAGCGAGTCTAAAGAAAATCGGGGGCGGGAAACGGTCATTTCCAATTACGGCCTTCTCTCGGGACACTCTAGAAACCAAATCGGCCCAATTTCGAGCCTTCGAGGCGATGTCCCAATATTTGTCTCCTTATCCCAAAAATCAAATTCATTCATCTTATAATTTCCGAATTTCCGGGATGTCACAATTTATGCCATATTTAATTAACGCACTATAATTAATAACCGTATAATAATTAATTATTTTCACCATTAAGTAAATTAAATTCAATTTTACTTACCTGGCCTAACTCGATCAAACAATCCAATTGTAATTTTGAAACACCAGTCATTCCAGTCTAATTATACTAACTATGCGTCATTTAACCTAACTGGGTCACTACTTAAAATCGACCATAGGTAACTATAAATGCACTAATTTAAAACTAATTAATGATTAATCGAGATAATCTAGCACTAAGTGTAATAACGAACCCTAATTAGATATTAGGGGTTAACTCACAAAAAGATTGGCAACGAACGATGACCAGTACGACAGAACCACGGGCGCATTAACGACAACTCAGAGGGGTATTCGTGATAGTTAGAAGGCGAAACAATGGCACGGTAGAGTGATAGCGCGGCAAAAAAGGGAGTGAGATGGACAACAACAAACTAGGTAGAGAGTGATTGAAGATGGCGATGAATGGCTGGAATAGGGGAGAAAATGGCGTAAGTGCGAGCAGCTCAGGGTCAGCTCACGAGGCTTGGACAAAGGGGCTCGAGCTCCCAAGGGAGGTGCAGCTCGTGGAGCCCAAGCAACAATAGGGTTGGGTTGGTGGACGATGGTGAGAGTTGACAGAGGGGGTTGATAGCATAGGTCAATGAGCTCAGCGACAGGGACGAGATCGGGTAAGTTACAGGCTCACAGTGAGGTCGAGGGGGAAAGAGCGACGAGTACAGCGGCGAGCTCGACCGAAACGGATAGAAGAGGTGATAGTGGCTAGTGGGCTGGTGGTACAGCAGTAATGGAGGTTTTTTGGGGGGGGGCGGGTTGGTACCGTTGAGTGAAAGGGGAAAGATGAGGTGAGAAAGAGAGAAGAGAAGAGAAAGAGAGAGTGAGCTGATGGGGTGGATGAAAAGGGAAAAAGGGCACAAAAGGGCACACAGCAGAGGAGAGAGTAAAAAAAAGAAAAAAGAGAGAAAGGAAGAAAAGAAAACAAAAAGCAAAAAGAAAAAGGGTGAGGCGATAAGTGGTGGGAAAGTGACTAGGGGCCACAAGTCAAGTTAGGTTTGAATTTTTTTTTTTATCTTTAGTGCATAATTTCTAAGGGACATAAAAGGTAAATTTGGTAATTTAGAACATGATGGTCATTTGACTCTGAAACTAAGGACATTTTTGGAAATCTTGCCAACAAGAATTTGATCAGGGTTAAGGTCGAGTGCAAAGGAAAATGTTGTAGTGCGACAAAATTGGTTGATCACTCTAATCGATGTTTCAGATCAAATAAAATTTTGTCCAATAATTGTCCCTTAACCCATATGAATCCAATATTATTTATTTACAATCTTCAAAATTTCGGGAATGTCACACCATGTCCCAAATATAATCGAACATTCCAACCATTTTTGCACATCAATATTCCTAAATCCTTTGAGTCCATAGGGTGGTTTCTAAGTCATGTGTCAAAAACTAATATGGCCATGTTGCATTCAAAACATATTATAGCACCTTATGAATTATCATCTTCAACATTAAACTCTTTTAACCATGCATAACCTATAAATGATGAGGTTATGTCAAAATTGTTTGTAAAGGTACATTGTCTAGAAAGCAATAGAAGCCTGAGTGACTGAGTAATTCTAAGAATTTGTTTTCCACTTCTTCACGATTTTTCCTTTCAAGAGAATCCATAACCGTTTAAACATCAACAAAAATATTGGCTTAAGTACACTACAAGTGCCAAAACTATGTACGGCATTCACTTTAGTGCCAAAACTTTCAAAATGATTAACTTAAGTGCCAAATTTTTTGAAAAAAATGATCATTTCAGTGTCAAAATTTTCACAACGATTACTTAATGCTAATTTTTTTGCGAAATGATTACTTAAGTGTCATTTTCTTGAAAAATGACCATTTCAATGTCCATTCGGTGACCGCTAGAATTGGTATCGAAGTGATCATTTTTTTTTAAAAATGACAATTGAGTAATCGTTTTTAAAAAAATTAGAACTGACGTAATCATTTGAAAGTTTTAGCACTGAAGTGATCATTTTTTTAAAAAAAAATTGGCACTTAGGTGATCATTTTTCAAAACATTGGCCTTAAGTGATATTTTAGAAGTCTCGACACTAAAGTGAATGCCGTACACAAAGTTTTGACATTTGTTTTGATCCCAAAATATTGAGTTAGAATATGAGAAACAAGGAATAATATTTTTCATCCAACAAAAGAAACAATATCGGCCATCATAAATATGCAGAATCAACCACATAAAGAAACGCCAATGGAAACAGTTTTTACATTAAAACAAATATAGAAATTGGGCTCATACATGAAGCAAATAAAAATCTCACAAGAAAAAAAATAACATAGTAAAGAGTACAAAATAGATGCTACAACATTCTAATTATGACTAAGCTCATCCATATCAAACTTGAGATACTTGATTCTTAGGGTGTCAATATTCAAGCTCATCAAGACCTGCCAATTGTCTTTCTTTTCCTTAGAATACTGATTCCAAAGGTATGGTATCTACCAATTGCATGTGGTCCTTGTAATGGCCAAATTCGTAATCTGGTGAGATGGGCATTGCTCCTACTTTCAACAACGGAAACTAAACCTATTAATTTGATTTCCAAGCTGTTGCTGTGGCATCATTCTCTTTTCTTTCTTTCCTCGAGTTTGCCTCATTGAAGTTTGTATCGCTCTTTTATGGGTTTGAGTTGCATTTGGTTCAACAACATTTTCACCACCTTTAGACTCCAAAATATCATCAGCATATGCATCAAGATTAGCGATATCAAATTTGTGCTGTCAACATCCTCCTCAATACTTAAAACCTAGTCCAAGATTCTATGTAATTCCTTCAATGGTAACTATATTACTGAATATTCTAGCTAATAGCATGTCAAGATCAGGATATATGCCTTTCATCTTAAAATGTTTAAACTTATAATTAGTATGTTATAATATGTAGTATTCAGTAGATTTATACAAAAGAACTTAACAAAAAAGAAAAAAAGAAGTGATAAGAACCTTAATTTTATCCTTCCACCATTTTTCAATCGTAGCAACGGTTTTCTTCTTGTCATCCTATCCTAGTCATGTTTCACTAAAAATCAAGTCCTCCATCTTTTCCATTCTTCCTTGAGATTATCCCACTTACTCTTCATTTGAGTTTTATCATACTTTTTAACCCTCAATTCCTCAAACTTATTAATGATTGTCCATCCATCCCTCTTGTTAGTTGCAGGGCAGTTGCCTTGTTTCAGTTTTCTCAATGCACACAAACTTATAAATGTTTCCATATCTTCGATGGTCTAATATACCTTTTCCTTTGATGCACTTGACATGTTCTAATAATATGAACATAAACACAATTGAGAGGCACAAAAAATAAGATATGAAAGCAGTAAAACTAATCAAGAAGAAGCATGACGATTGCTGGCAAATTTAAAGCCAACAATGAAAATGATAGTAAACAATAAGGTATGTGACAAATTGAGATAAAAAGTAGTCAAGAAAAAGCCCCAGCAACCCATGATGATAATGATCAAGAAATTAAAGGATAACCTGCAAATCATTTAAGTAGAAAGAGGACAAAAAGAAACTGCACAAACAAAAAAAAGTTCTAGGCAATGATCAAGTTAATAAGCAATCTCTGTTGGAGCTAACAATATGATTTAGAGTGGGTGAATGGGTTGAGTGAAGATAAAAATTAACTTTCACGGAATACCCAACCATCAACAATAAAGATGGTTACATGTAATGAATAGTATGTGTGATGAACAAGCACGTAATTGGGTGCGGTGTTGATAACCAGATAGTGACATCAAGAGTGGTGATAATAAAATTATAAAAGACAGCACACTAAGTTTATTGTGGTTCGGCTTTATTAAGTGGTGATAATAAAGATATAGAAGACAGCACATTGAGATTTATCGTGGTTCAAATTTATCACCAAGTTTACATCCACTCTCCAGATTAACAGCCACAATGATGCTAGAATCTACTAGTTATCAGCGAATGACAGCTGGTTAGTGTTGTTCTTATTACACGATAGATCACACTATCAGGACACTACTTGCACTCATGCTTGTATATTTGACGACATTGCTATTACAACTTAGTAGCACCTCACAAAGATATAATCAGCATCATAACAACTAACAACAGAAGTAAATAGAAGAAGAAGACCCAAGGGCTAAGACTCGGTTTGTTCAGCTTTACTCAACACTCTCCTACTTGCTTCTTCAGCCTTTCTTCTCTTTATACGGACCTCTAGCATTCATACTAGCTATTAGAGATCTTCAAGGATACATAATTGACCACTAAGGACAAACAACTGGACAACAGGCACACTACGCATTCTAATCCACATGGGAGACCAAATAATACTGATCCAAGCTAAAGAAAAAATCATACTGGGCTTAGTGGGGAACAATCCATACATGTCAGGTGAGCATAATAGGTAGTAAAATCCAGCATTTGTCGAGAGATCAAATAGTCTCTTGTATGCAAGGATTGATATTGCAAGGTACACTGTTCATCTGTAATGTAGATAGTGTCAACTATCAATAGTCCTTCTGCAGCTTTTATCTATGCAATCCATAGCTTCAAATGGCTCTATTCTAAACCATCAATAGTCATGCTGGTCAGCGAATATCACACCATTCTTTCACCAACGATGATACTTTAAACCAACAAGCATACGCACTATCACCAGTACACGTACACACAACTACAAGTGCTACTTGCAAGTAACCTGGCTACAATCTCCAGTAATAATATTGTCCCACAAACATGTTGAGATAACCACAATAATCATGCCAACTTTCATTAGTACCAAGACTTAGAAGAACACCTTTAGACTGGTCCTTCCAAGTTGCCATGATATATCCTATTGGCACTTGTTCATACATCTATCATAACAAGATTTCTCATCATTGCTATGTGTAGGATCATTAATGTGGTGACTAATTTCACCATCTTCAAATAGCTAGTTTCTCATACCAATCTCTTTGCTGTCATTAGTGTCTAAATCCTATTAGATTGCCATAACTTCTCTAACACATCTCTAGTGCTTCTAAAGTGAACTCTAAGCATTTATAATGGCTATATTAACCTTGATAAACATTCCCATGAACAAATGGTTTATGCACCTTCCAAGGCTCGATATTTGCACTGCCCCGTGTCCATATAATCTAGAGTACAAATGATTAGTAGTCTGTTGATGCTGTCCTTTGCGAACTCGTGTGGAATGATCCTTTTGACTGCATCAACTTCCAAAGACTTCTAAGAACATCAATACACCCGTTTACTCCTCATCTTTACTGGTAGCTGAGTTAGCTTCTATAGCCCTTCCAGAACATCATCACCACAACTGATTCCTTATCTTCATTGAACTCACTAGACCGTCGAAATTGCTACTATCTTTCCACACCTCATCTAAAGAGAAACCACTTCGGCTAATAATCTATTGCCCAAATGGCGATTTGTTGTTCTATTTTCTAGTTTCTATAAGGATATTGTGATCACTAAGCTATTCATCTTCACAAAGTGTGGTCCTTCCATGCTTCAATGAATAGTACCATTCTAGGTTTAATCACCCTCACCAAGGTCCATTCAATTGTTCACCTTATCTTGATCCTTCCAAGCCATCACAAACATCCATGTTCTTCTCCTCTCGTTTACCTTGATCAAGGTCTTTTAACTTGTTTAGCATTATAGACATCCTTCTAGCTTGTAGATATCTCCATGTTCGATACCTTGTTCATCTCAATTATCTACAGTGATCCTTCATATCATATAGCCTTCTCGATTGTAATAAAGCACTTGGCATCACACTAAATATTGATTAAGACACCATCTGCCAACGACTAGTGTACGTATCACCCGGTACTGCTTGACCAAGCACACACCAGTAACCTAATTGTCTTTGTCATCTTCAAAACATCACAAGGCATTTCCCCACAATCTCTAATACTGGCTTCTACAACATAGCTCTTATACGAACATGAGAAATTTTTCACAGAACCAACAAGAACTAAAGCAAAATAACCAAACTTCAATCGCTCATCCCACCTAGCCAATAACTAATAAATCACCCCATCCCATCCTTGCTTTACCCATCACCCATTGTCCAACTCATCACTCCTTTGCCCATTGTCCCTACCTTGCCAATCAACTAACAAAATTTTCTTCATTCAACACAATAGTCGATATCAAAGGAACACCATCTAGAGTATAATAATTAAATATATTGGGACAATACTTGAAGAAAGACCAACAAAAAGAAATAAAAAAATTCTAGTTTTAGAGAGCACAAAAAAGAGCTTGAGGGCAATGCGAATAGAGAAACAACAAATTCTTTGCTGGAAGAGATATAAGCACCATGGTGTGCTTAACAAAGAGAAAGCAGCGTCTTGAGGGCACAGGGGCAGCTGTGTCTAGTAAGAGAGGTCAATGAGAAAAAGAGTCGTGCAAGAGAGAGTGCTTTGATGGAAAAGGGGAAAGAGAGGGAGCGTGTCTTTTAAGATTTATCAAAGAGAGTAAGTCTTTCTATTTCCAAATAAGGAAAAAAAGGAATTATGGTTGATGAACAAGGTTAAAGGGACATTGCATCCTGAAAATGTAACTTCCCAAATAGCTTTAGAGCTACATAGGGCTAAAGATATTTTGAGAGCTTTCAAGATTGTAATTGCATCTCCTCAAGTCCTCCAACAACAAATCAAATGATGTTTGTTTTGGCCAAACCCTTTTAGAGCCTAAAATCCCTTCAAAACACGAACCAAATAGGGACATAGTAAAAATTGGTTATCTTTTAATTTTAAAATAGGATATGGGTGAAGCTGCATATATTCTTGCAATTAAAATTTTAAAAGATCATTCAAAAAGATCATTATCTTTTTCACAAGAAACTTATATAAATAAAGTCTTTGAATGATTTCATATACAAGATTGTAAACCCATAGATACTCCTATTACAACAAGTGAAGGACTGAACCATAGAATTTGTCTTTAGACTCTACTTGAAAAGGAGCGAATGAAAAGTGTTCCATATGTTAGTGTTGTTGGAAGCTTAATGTATGCTATGATGTGTAAAAAAACTAATATTTGTTATGCAGTTGAAATGGTAAATGATACTAATTCAATACCAGTCAAGCACATTGTATTACCATCAAAAGAATCTTAAAGCATCCGAAGGGCACCGCTGGTCATTCCCAAAATTATCAAGCAAGAAATATGCGCCTTGAAGTATATACTAATACTGACTAGGGAGGAGATTTAAATGAAAAGAAATCTACCTTTAGATTTGCGTTCTTACTAAACAATAATGTCATATCATGGAGTAGCAAGAAGCAAATGTGTATAGTCTTATCTACCATAGATGCAAGTTTGTGGCTTTATTAGCAGCAATACAAGAAGATGTTTGACTTTGTTGAGAAAAACCTCTAATTGATTTTGAATTAGACAAAACAATCCATGATCTCTTATATCTAAGTTAATGCAATGAAATACTTATTTTGCCAATTATCCAAAGGTATGAGTTACACAGGATTTAATCTAGTAGAAAAGGCTCAGATAAACTTCTGAGAGACTCAAACGCTATATGAGCTCAGACATTAAGCGAGAAGCTCAGACGTTGGAATGAAGCTCAAGCTTTAAGAGAGTATTTCGTGTGTAAAGACCAAAATATCTAGAGATATCTTAGATATGATTCAATTAATTATTACAACATTACAACGGCTAGAAAATCAAGTTAGATGATTCTTGAAGATTCTCAATCTTGAAGATCAATGGCTACGGGATCTTTCTTTTTCATACAATCTCATTCAAATGGGGAGTTTTGAAGAGCGATCCTAGGCGCCTTGCAATGGGTAGTTGGAGATAGAGGAGTATAAAAAGGAGTCTCAAAGTTGAAAAACTAAAAGCACAAGACAGCAGAATTCTAAATTTCATGATCAAGAGAGCTTCATATTCTTTTATACACCTTGATCCAAATGTTGTATTACTTAGAAGTGTACATTCTAGTGTGAGTGTTAGGCAGGAAGTCTTTCGACTCAAGAGCAATCACTAAGTTATAGCCCTATGAGCTATTTACTAGTGGAATCTAGCCAATTGAGAAGTGGATATAGGCTTAAAACAAAGCCAAACCACTATAAATCCTTTGTGCATTTTCTCTATCCCTTAATCTCCTTGTTTAAATTATGTGAGAGTAGAATTGTGCTCACTATTGGTTCTAACTGTATCTCAATCTTACTCATGTTGATTATTTGAGAGCTAAGCTCTGAGTTTATTCATTTACATTGCGCATTAAATTTTAAATCCCTTGAAATTACTTATTTAACCCTCTAGGTGATACATTAGTTACAGTAGAGTAAGAGGTTTTTGGCTCACTTAGGTATGCTAAGGATTGCTACAAGTTCATTATTGGTTAATTGTAATAACTAATCAGCAATAGCTTACATCAAGGATCCCAAATTTTATTACAAGACCCAAATATATAGAACGAAGTGTAATTTAATAAAAGGCATGGTTGCACAAAAAGATGCGAACATGTATATGTATCTACGCATAGTGTGATGTCCCGAAATTTTGAGATCTAAAAATAATAAAATTGGATTTTTGTGAAAAAAGGGACAATTTTTGGACGTAAATTTTAAATTAGTTGGAGCACCATCCAGAAGTTTATTCCATTAATCACGTCATAAAATTTTCCCTTCGTGCCTAGCCTAGCCTTGTCCAAATCCTCATTGCGAAATTTCTAAAAATGGCCTTCATTCTTGTACTAAATAGCCATCGGGTTCTAAAATACCTAATTACTCTTTTGCCTTGGAATTTATGTATATAGGACAAAGAAATTCAACTTGATTTGACATTTCTTTTGTTTAAAAAAATTTCCTCCCTTTTTTGGTCCTATTCCACTGGTACTCTTTTATCCCCAAACTCTCTCTCTCTCTCTTCTCTCTTTTTCTTCTTTTCTCTAATGCCGAATGTCTGCCCCACCTCCCTCTGACTTCCCCCTTTTTCTCACCTCATGGTTCACTTTCTCCCTTCACTTACCTCTTTCCCTTTGACTTTTCTTTCTCTTTTCTCTTCTCTCTTCCCCTCCCTTTTTTCCTATTCAGCTGAGAACTTCCCCTCCCCGCCTCTGCTATTGCATGACTTCCTCTCTTCCTTTTTTGCTGGTATGTCACCTGGTATCGTACTTCCCCTTTCCGCGAAATCGGCTAGGGAAAAAAAAAAAAAAAAAAAAAAAGCGAAGGTGCTGGTTGCGCACCACCTCTAGGCCACGTATCACCATCTGCAGCTCGTTGCGCTGCTTCCTTGTTTGCTTCCGTCACCATGCAGCTTGAGCTCGAGCTCGTCTTTTCGCCAAAAAAAAAGCCAAGCTCATGTGACGCCAGCACCACCCACTCCACTTCATTGTCGTCGTAGCCACCTTCCTTTGTCGTTCTCGTCAGCAGCTGCTCCTGACGTCGTTGCCATCGCGCGCGACACGAGCCTTGCGAGCTTGCCATTACGCATCACCTCTAGCTGCACCAAGCCTAGCTCGCCACCATCCTTCCATCTACCATATGCAATCACTTGCCACCACCTCCTCCTCCTCATCATAGTTTCCATCTTCACCACTACTGCATCGTCCCAAGCTATCGTCGCCGTCGTGCCACATCATCGCCATCCCTCCCACCTCCTATCGTCTTTTGCCACTCAACACGCACACACTACCCCTTTCTTTTTCTCCCTATGTGGAGCTTGTTTCATCATGGTCAACACCCTCCATTCGTGGCCACTGTGACCAGCCATCGTCGGAACCTCCTCCAACATCCCAATTTCACCTCTGTTCAGCCCCCTTTTAGCCTCATAGTACACCGTGTTAGCCATCGCGAGCACTATCACGTTATCCCCGCCCCTCGCCGGAGCCCTATCGCCACTCGCCGCCACCCTATCGATTAGATCAGTCCTTGTCCATACGTTTGTCGTCGTCGATGGCATTATGAGTTAGCCCTAACTCTCGGGCTAAGTCATTAATTGTGTTTGGAAATTAAATAACTGGTTTAATTAAGTGTTTAGTAGTAATTATTGTGGCCAAAATTAGCTAGAGACTGATTCATGTTAAATGATCAGAAATTAAAAATAAGCTGAGGCTGAATAGTGAGGAAGGTAATGGTTAATTGGAAATTAGACTATTTGATTGACTGGCAATTGTTGATCATGAGCGAGTGATCGGCTAGAGCCAAGTGGCTGATGAATTATTTAACTAAATGGTTGGTAGTCGAATTAGCCAATGTTTTAGTTCAAATAACTAAGCATGATATGTTATTATTGTTATCAATTGCTTGAGAGATGGATGATCGACGTTTGACTGTTGAATGTCTCGAATTGGATTATATTTGATTGTATAAAGATTTAGTTATTCGTGTTTAGACATAAAATACAAATTAATTTGGTGTAAGATCCATGTATTGTGGTCACATGATGGATTTTAAATCCATGCTAGTGATATGATTCTCTTTGTTAATTTTGCATCATGCTAGTCGTTCACCAATCTTACGAGCTATTCGACATCGTCGCACTAGAAGTAAGGAAGCCGAGGAACAGACACTTGGTCATAGAGGAGGCCAAGAACGTGCCACTCTCTCGGTCGTAGTGTGTAATCAACGGCATGTCTATGCAAAAATGAACGGCCTGTGACCATTGACATCTGGTTAGTGGGCAGCAGAACTCTGGTATTTCGTTGCTCTTGCGAAATGCTGGCTAATTTATCTGGAATATTGTTACATATTATTTTCGGTATTTTCAGGGCGAGTTTGAGCGTACATGTAATAATTGATCTAAATTATGATGAAGCTGTGTGACTAAAAACTTGGAATCTATGCTTTTATGATAACTTGGGCTAATTTAGGCTCGTCTGAGGCAAATCAATCTATAGCCTTAGCCCGGTGCTGTTAGCGCTGACTTACTGAGATTTGTTTCTGCACCCTATTGTGATTATCATTTTTGCCGGTTCTCATGATGTTAAAGAGATCTATCATATTGCGGAACCATACCAACAAGGGTATGCCGCATTCTTTTATATCTTACGGGCGCCATCTAATTCCTAAGCATGAACTGGGGGTATCTGAGAAGCAGCACGTCACCACGACTCTAGGTGGCATGAGGGGGTTGAGTTGGCGTTAGTGCTCACCGTCTTTAAGTCTGGTTCCTAGCGTATTGATGATGTTCGCTAGCGGCCCGCCTCGCGTGGATTCTGAGGGGTCTATCTAAATACTCGAACCTCCTTTCTCGCTCGCTAGGATCTGATGTGGCGCTCGATACACCTACAACCAGACAGAGAGTTAGTGACCCCGATTTTTGACGTAATAGAGGCCCGCCCGCATCTACTCCCGAGGACCCAACCCATCTAAGGGGCCTCAAAACGGGTCTCCATGTACAATCGCCATAGCCATAAAGGAGTATGACAGGCATCTTTGTAGGAGAATCCAGTTAATGATTGGTGTAGATACGGTGGTAGATGTAGTCCTCTTTTTTGGAGTAAATAAGTAGCTAACCCTTATTCCAAGTCTGAACGCCACGCTAATTCTATTATTTTAAGGGCTACGGGAATTAGTGGCGAGCCATTGGCTCCTGAAGGAATGGTTTGTTTGTTAAGTGTTTGTACTTTTGTCTTAAAGGGAGAGGGGAACTATATACAGATCCTACTACTTTTGGGTCTGTCTCTCTGATATTTTCCATATTATTATATTGTATCAAAAATATTTAGCTCTCTGGCCAATTAATGGATTATGAAATTCTCCTACTTTGTTATCGCCTAGTCTATTTTTATTTTTTTTTCAATCATTGGGGAGTTTTTTTAATCGTTTTAAGCTTGCGTAGAAAATTTTGTTGGTCTATTATCGTACTTGGGAATGGCTATTCTTTCTAAGCCTAGATATTTGGTAGGGATGTATCCTATGATTCTCGAGGATCGGGGTGTGACATGCCCGCCCAAGGGGGTATCATGAGCATTGTTAGCTTTGATCCAACTGCTTCTGTTCTAAGCACGAAGTGATAAGGAGCTATGGGAACTAGGATAGTCTAGTAGAATGACGTATGTTATAGTGCACATGTGTTGTTGTTTTTTGTTTGAGTTATATGAAGTATAGGGCCTTCTCATTCATTGATATCTATTGGGTAAGTTGGGAGCCCGTGAAATAAGGCAACCAGGGTAGGGATAACACCCGTCGATGGTAGACCCACCAGAGAGGATCCGAGGATTAATAGGATCCTACAAGTCGCTCAGGAGACTTGGAGATCATAATGGTGACAGTAGATACGAAAATTAAGACCGCTTTCAGGCGAGGTCCCATAGGGAACCTGCTACTTGGGATAGGAATAATTAGGCCACTTCAAATACATAATGGCTCGGGTGGAGTGATTCTGAACTCTAAGGGTGCAATCCCAATGTTCTTAAAAGATGGAAATCTCGTAGACTTACCACTCGTGGATTGAGGAACTAGAGATAGGCACTCACTCTACTGAGAAAAATGTTTGGAAGAAGGAGACAAGGTCAATCTGGAGGCCATTTATTAGTAATTAAGGAAAATGTGAGGCTCTTAGTGGATAGTAGCTTCCAAGGTATGTTCTTTCCTGAAATTACGTTCCCGACATGGGATGTCTTCGTAGAGAGTGCATCAATAGGGTCAAGGTAGCTCCTCATTACGACACCACGAGTATAGAAGATGGTCAGTATTCTCTGAAAACCGTCTGTGGGCTAGAGCTACCTATTAGCTCTCGACTCAATATGATGCCAAGTTTAGTCGCACATTAAGATTGTCGCAATAATGGCGTTGGTCACGCGAGATGATAGCATCGATCTCACCTCTTGACATAAGACGACGTTAGGGATAGTGTTGAAACGACGAGTTGCAAAGAGGCGTGAGCTTAGTGTCCACTAAAGTTGACGGAGTACTACTAATGAGTTTAGCAAAAGTCCCGCTTAGATAGTGGAAGGGCGAGATTTAGGCAAAAAGAGTCTCGCTACTCTAGATTGTGGTTCGTGCAGCCGCGTGGCGACAAAATGATTATCGATTTAGAAAGAGGCCGGATGTTTGGTTGGGAAGGCACTTAATTTCAACAAATGTGAAGGGCTGTGACATCAGTAAGTGGGATGCGTAATCTGAGGAGGATGTTTACTATCTAGGCCTACCGGAGTGTACGTAGTCTAGGCTGGTGCATGCCCATTTTCATATCCGGCAATGGAGCTTGTTTATGGGATGTGGCTTTAGCAACGCCTATACAAAGATGAGCGTCTGTCCCCAAAGACACTAGGTCTAAACCTTAACAGGGAAGACATGCCTGGAGGGAATGCGTTGGGGCAAAATTTTCTCAAAGTCGATCCATTATAGGTAGGTGTCTTATCTGTCACGACGAGTATGAGGTGAAAGATTGCACTGACCGTCATGGTCTCGGCCTCTTTACATGATCTATGTTTGTTATACCTTGTTTGAGTCCAGTCCTAA
>JAGVVM010011075.1:0-10077 GCA_019149425.1 Psidium friedrichsthalianum
TTTGTACTTTGTTGGGGCTTTGATCAATCTGAGATTTTTGGGGAGGTAGTGCACTTCTTGACTATGATATTTTTTCATATTTGCAACCCATCGTCCTTTGAAGGAGAATCACGCTGATTTTAGGGCTCGGGAAAGCTTGATGCTGTGATTTTAATTGGTTTGCACTATGCAGCAATCTTGGTGTGTTCATTGTTTGGCCTTCTTTGGCAGATCGATGTCTGCGCCAGCCCTGAACTATAGGGAATAATATCAGGGACTGAGTTCGCATACCTTTCGCAAATATATTGCTAGTTTGCATGCAAATATCAAATCAAGGAGCAGACTAAGAACGACTGAAGTAACGGATGGTCTTGCAACTTGTGGAACAGGCCAGTCGTGATGCTTGATTAAGCACCGGACTTAAGATGCACGGCATTGGTCCTCTAGGTCACTCGATTCTATCATCTGTAAAATTTATAGATTATCGTTCTGATGACTTCAGTATCGTTAGGGGCATATGCCACGCACAGGTCTGGCCATTGTTGTTGCCCGATGCGATCTCTCTAGTGCATCCTCATGCTTCACTCTCTCTGCAAACTCTAAAAAATCCTGCAAGGCGATGGTGGCCGATCCCCAGCCGGATGATTATACCGGTCATGCTGAGACCCTCTGGGCTTCGCTCTTATGGCTATCTCCCGCTTGAAGCCAGTGAGTGATTGAAGTACACTCACAGGGCATTGCGACGCTCCTCGATTCCCAACTAGAACGGTCCAATAGTGGGGGCCTTGATTTGGTAATTTTCTTATTCATCTATTTTTTGCAGGTTGCCGAGTAATGAGAAACAGAACTAAAAATCGCGCTTTTGTAGGTCAGTTGATTTTTTTGCTCAACTGAGTTAAGGCGAGAATAGTGGGCGTCCGAAGATATTGATTTGGAAGCAGAATAATGAATTTAGAAAAAAAAAATTAGGCTGCTGCTTATTCCGGAGCACAAAAAGAGAAATGTATGTTATTTTAGATTTATAGGCAAGGGGCTTCAGTGTCAACTCAATGGTCGTGGTCTCTATCATACTGGCACGAGTCTACTGCCGGTTGGCCGATACACGCTAGCCCATGGCAGTTGTCCCGGTGCAAAGCCGGCCGCGCCGCGGTTTTTATTTAAGTGTTGCTCTCCCCCCGCCCATTTTGCACACCAGGGGGGGTCCCCACTCCTGCTGGCTTAAAGGCTGGCGATCAGGCCACTGGCTGGGGGCCGGCACAATATGGGCTCATGAGGACAAATGGCTAACATTGTTATTCTGTTTTTGTTTTTAGGGGGCTAAATAGACGAGACTGGGCCCTTGAGAACCTGGAAAAGTAATGCGCTGATCTGCTAGACTCTAAAATAAACATTCCTAAAAAACCCGGGGGCCAGGTTTAGGAATCAAAGCCCCAAAAAAAATGATCATGTGAACGTCTGGGCTATCAAACACCCGAACAAAAAACCAAAACTTCTTCCCTTCTGTTATAAGGACAGGAGACCTATAAGTGATAGAAAAGAGCCGATCCAGGGTGCGGAAATGGATCGTGGGCTTCTGAAAACTTGTTCATGAGTCATTCATAACAATTGTGGGAAATTAAAAGAATGTAAGATAACAATAAATTATTATGAAAGGACGGTCCTCGAGCGGATCATCTTATGCGAGCTGTGGATAAGAGAATACATGTTACAAACTATCGAATTTATGGACTTACGGCTAGAATAGGCACCGGCTTAAACACTTCACATATAGCAACTTGGTCTCACTAAAGAAGCTTTAGGGAAAAATAAAAGCCAATAAAGAAAAAAAAAATGAGTGAAAAAAAAAAAGCGAAAAAAAAAGCAAAAAGAAACAAAAATCATTTATCCGGTCTAAGCGACACCGTGGGGAGACACTAGATAGAGATGGTGTAGCGTGATTCGCTCCGTAGTCAGTGATATGGATAGATGAGGAGGCACAATAAGTATCATTTTTAAGCAGAGTGACAGGCTCACGGTTGATCTACTGGTGGCGATTGTGATTGCCGAGAGGAGTATGATCTTCAGGGGCTCTGCTAGATTGAAGGTGCATTGAATTTCAGTAATGGCAGGAAGGCTTGCACAGAAACAATTAGAGATCTGTCATAAAAAATCCTTGCTTCTTTATGCTTCGGTTTTTAGATTAAATACGTTTCCATGGACAAACTAAAAGTTAAAAAAAAAAAAGGAGCAGTAGACGCGTTTTGTCAGGGTCAAAGCTGTAATTTTTAAAAAGGGTAGGCTGCCTAATTCGCAGATAATAGTTCTATCTACTGAAACAATGAATTTTGTGGCAGATTTGGATTACGTACTTCTGCATATGGCTAAGTGCACCGCAGTACAGAGCATTATCAGGCAGGGGCAGCTCAGTCTTATTATTCACTTCTGAATTGATGATCCTCACGTAAGTTTCTTGGCCAAGGTACCATGAGTCGAGGTTTTCTGTTCTCAAGTTCCAAACTCCAACATTGTCAAGGGATATGAGGATCGATGTCCAAGCTCCAGGATAGACCTAGAGGGAGAGTAATCAGTATAAGCAACATTTCATCTGTCTCCCATTTTACTTAAAAAGAAAATCAAACGTTGACTAAACCATACGAGAAACATGAGGACTTCAGTTTTCTTCTGAACTAAAATAAGTTTTTCAAGCAGTATCGTTTTGTATAACAGGAGATGCCTTAGAACATCACCACTGCAGGGTCATTCGCAACAAGCATCTTTCACACTCAATTATAAAGCACTTCGATGGTATACGACAACCAATGAAATGCTCAGTCTTCCTCACTGAATGCAGAAAATGAGCCCAACCATTGCGAGAAAGTCCATGCTGAAGATAAGGACGTTTACAATTTTACTAATAAAAGTTTTTAACTTATGAAAACGCACCTGGATTGTGGAGCGGGCAATGCCATCCCACTTATTATATGTGCCTCTGCTGTTTTCTGTCCACTCGCCATAATCCATCCTATACACACGAGATTGTTGTCACCACTTTATTGATTAAAAGGAAAGGGAATTCCAATGACTTCAACTAACAAAGTAAATAGCACTAGTATAACCATGGAAAGCAAAAGCAATGTTGCAAGTAGGCATGGCAATGCAGAAGAAGTTACCCCACTACAAAGAAGGCATATCCACTCATGTGATACGACTGCACCTTGGTGTCATTGTTTTGCAATATTACTTCCATAAACCCCCTATAAGTTCCATTAATCACGGATGTTTCCATCTTTGGCGGTCCGGTCAGTGGTTTCTTGGGGAAGTCAAGCTTATATACTCCTTTCACTTTGTACTGGTCAGCCAGCCTGATAGGGGTGGAAGGATTCACAAACGAGACTCCACTTAGTGTTGTGCGCCGTTTTCCAGCAATTGTCACTGGAGGAACATTTCTCAATATGTACACATCAGTCACGTTGATTGAGCCGTAGTGGAAAGACCCCTGTGGGTTGGGTCGCGCCCACTGGCAGACACATTCCATCTGCATCCCAGCATCAGTCAGAGATTGAGCTTCAATTATCTATAATCTCAGTTAACAAATTAATCGTAAATGTTGCGTCAGTGATTAAAACATCATGTTACAACAAATAAAGGGAGGCACTTTTGACGCATGTGTGATTATTTTCAAACATTTGATGCTTGATGCACTCTTGACGCCATGCATGATTATATTCTCATCGACTTTTGAAACTAACATGGACCAGACACTCCCAGAATGTAAATTCAAGGCATTCTATCTTTTCATTGCACTTACAGTTCTTCCAGATAAAAAAGAAGTTCAGATGTTTAATCCAAGGTGATTCTGACTCGACAATACTCTTCCCATAATCAGGAAAAGAAATGTATGTTTCATGCATAAAATTCCTGGAAGCATACCTGATTGATCTAGCTTGGTTCATAGAATAGGTTTTGTCAAATTCATCGTTTGGTGCATCCGGAAGAGGGCCAGCTGCCTTCCCTTTAGAATTTGTGTAATGCAATATGGCTACACCAGTTACTCTTTTCCAAAGAGATTCATTCACCATCCGGGCACTTGCTACAATGTAGTAATCAGAGCTAGCATTCTGATCCATTGTCACCAAGAATGAATATGATTGACCGACGTGGATGTCCAAACTAGTATAATTCTGTTGCACTGTGTATGATCCCTCAGTCTCAGCTAAAAGGAGGTTATGGTTTTGAATCCTGAAATTCAAGCTTGTCGATATTCCCACATTGTGCACACGAATGCGATATGTTTTCCCTGTTAATCACTGGCATCAGTAAGTCCCATGGTGTTTACAATCCTACAAGCTACATTGATGATTTACCCCACCTTATGACAAATCAATTGTTTGAAACGGGAAGAAATTATGGTCCTGTTAACTTCTACTCTATTGAGCAGTCACTCACTTTTGACAGTTATATGATTCCAGGAGATGATCAAGAATTGGGGCAATCATGTTTATTAGAAGTGGACAATAGAGTGGTTGTACCAGCCAAAACTCATCTACGTATTCTTATAACATCTTCATAGACCTCCCCCAACCCCAACCCCTCCATCAAAAACAAACAAAGGAAAAGATAAAGATAACAGCGTGATTCAACTTTAGGAAACAGGATCAGCTTTCACACCATTATGCAAATGACGCGGAGAATTTTGTAAACGGTGCAGCTCAAGCCACATCCACCACAACCCGTGAACTAGTAGTTACAGGGCAAATAATTGTATTTGCTCACCTTAATAAGACCAAGCAGCATTATGAAACAATCAAATAACCACTATACATGAGATAGATACGTCATTGACTATCAATATATTTCCTAACGAGGTAAAACGTTGCAGATGGTGAAGCAAAAATCAAGAAACATAATGCTGCTTACACAAGAAGAGAACAACAGAAAAGAGCATGAAAACATAAGAAGCACCCATGGCTGCAACACCTAAATCATACTCGTATGCAAAAGTTACCAGATAATTTTGGCACCTATCTTAGCCAGCCAAATTCTTTTTCTAGAACACAACTGAGAATCTTGGGAAAACTCCACACAATGACAAGTGAAACTCCAGCATAACGTTATCAATTGGAAGCAGAACTTATCTGGTCTGTTTAACTAAATGCAGCTAATTTGTTTAGTAATAGAACATTACTTTATATTACCTGGGTGGACTGTAATGGTTTCATAATCGATACCATCCGGGACCAGCGTTGTATTATATTGGTAAGGTCCTTTCCCATTAATAAGAACACCATCAGGCATCCCGAGATCTTTTCCACCATTGAGGGACTTCCTCAAGGCCTATAACAAAAAGCAAAATCTATCTTTAAAAAAAAACTTTTGACCATATGCCACAATTCCAAATCATCTAACAATCACCAACCGTATGATTCCTGGTATACCAATCGCCGATCAGAATAACAATATCACCATCAGGAGTCGCGAAGGGAATGGGGATTACAGGCCGGTTGTTGATAATAAAGCCACCGAATCCGCCCGATGCTCTCTGGAAATTAGTGGAGGGGAAGTAAAAGTAGCTCCCAATTTGATCCTTAACCTGGAACTGGTAAGTCCAGTTCCACTTTGGAGGAATGGGGCAATTGGTCCCCAGAACACCGTCTTGCCACGAACTCCTCCGCTGCTGTATCCCGGACCTACTCATAAGCAACATATCACATACTCCACATGATCAAAAGAGCAGCAAAATCAAATCTTGAGCAGCAAAATCAAATCTTTCTTTTTGCCCCCTATTGTCTCACAATGTCAAGCAAGTCATACCAATGCATAAGAAGACCCTCATCCAGCTTGTTGCGAACATTGACGACGACATGGTCGTTAGTAGTGACATTGACAGTAGGTCCTGGAAACTTGTCATTAACAGCAATAACCTGCAAAGCAAAATCGAAACCCAAACGATAAGCCCCGTCGAGCATTCACTCCGTCGACACTACATTGTCTGTTTCGACCTCTAACCAACACATATCAGCTCAAAGCAACTACTGAAAGCTCGTTTCACTCAGATCCGTACCAAAAATGGGAACTTTTGAGGAATTAGCACAGACCCATTATCTATAAGCAGGAAAAAAAGGTAAGGTCCAACACTGAAAGATGGAGCCCGAAAGAGAGAGAATCGGGAAAAACAGAGCTGGAGATCTGAGCACGAACCTGTTGAGGAACACCGAGCGGAGAGGCAGTGATGTAGGAGACTTTGAAATCGAAGAAGACGAATGGATCATCAGCATAACAGGAGCTCAAGAGCAGGCCAATGTGGACGAGCAACAGCGACGCTGCGGCGGTGAGGCCATTCAAAGCCATTTCAGAAAAGCTCCTCCTTTTCTTTCCTCTCAGCGCGTTCGTGTAGAAAATCAGGGGCGAACTTTCTCAAAGACTTTATGGGTTTTGCATTATCTGGTAGGGGAAAAGCGAAAATGGGGAGACAGAGCAGCCTCTGTGAGTGTGCGCGAGAGCGAGAGAGTCAGTGCGTGTGAGCGGAAACGGCTCTTTTTCACTTTCTCTGCTGCTATTGTGGGCTTAATAATCTCATTGGCTCCGGGGACAGTCCGCAACGTTAAAAAAAAAAAGGGAAATAATTGCGGGGACCAATGCCCTTGAATCTTTTCATATATTTGTCTAAAAAGAAGGGGAAAAAAAAAAGAACACAATGAAATTTGCAAGTCTATGCTAACATTTTCCTTTTCGCAAGAATTAACTTGATGAACCAACTTTTTAGTCCATTTGCGCGCTGGTGGGTCAAAGACAGCTTTGATTTGGGAGGCGAGTCGCGATATGTTTGTCAGAAAACTTTCTTCTTACATTTATGTGCTTAGCTTAACGGGTTAGTCATAAACACCGAGGAATTCGCGAATGCGGGGAGAGAGAGAGAGAGAGAGAGAGAGAGAGAGAGAGAGAGAGGGAGGATCGGATTCTGATCCCAACCTCTTTCCTATCGGTCACCACTCGTCGTTCATGCGTTGCGGAGCACGACTGCGCATGGCGTGGAAGAGAGACAGAAAGAGAGAGGGGGAGAGAGAGGGGATAGAGACAGAGAGAAACAGGGCAAGGTGAACTTTCTCGAGAGAGGGAGTGTGATGTGTGACAGCTTAACGCCAGTTCGAAAAGAGACGAAATCTTAGGAAAACCAGCGGCACCATCAGCCCGTTGGGGGTCCTCAAATCTCAAAAGTCTTGATTTTCTTCACTGATTTACCTTCCTAAATTTAACTGTGCCGAGGACAAGGGATCAACCAACCAGACACCATTATTATACCGAATAGCAGAGACAGTGAAGAGCGCTTTTCGCGCGCTTGCAGTGGATTTAACGTTTGACCTGACCAGTGTCGTCTCGTCTCCAACGTAAAACAAAACAAAATCAATATAAAAAAGGTACAATATTTTTTTCCCCCTCGCCTCCTCCAGATCTTCGTAGTGAAAGCGCCACATGATTGCCAGCCCATCGCCATTCCCACGCGTGGGCCCCCACCGCAATCAATTAATTAACGTAGCTTTTTTTAAAAAAATTTCCTTTCTTTCTTTTCTTTCTTTTTCTTTTTCTTTTTGTTTCTTGGAAGAATAAAATAATTCAAAAAATAAAAATAAAAATTGGCATTAGGAAAAGTGTTGGTTTAGGTAACGACACCTGCTTACCGATGGACCCCTTCCAATTTGTTATATTTTTAGACACCTACTCGTGAAGTGTTAAACTTGACCCCCTCCCAAAATAAAAACATAAAAACTCTTCGAAATTTAACGGGATAGTCAGTCGCGCAATAAATTACGACTAAATTGAACATACATCAAAAGTTAAGAAATTAAAGTAAAAAAAACATTGCACGTTACATTGAAGTTTCGAGACAATATTACAGAAATTGAAGCATCCAAAATAATTTTATATATTAAGTTTAGGAGTACATTCGTCATTTATGTCGATTTTTTTTTTTTCGCGTTGAATTGTGAGACTTTTGTCTTGAGATTTTTACTTTGGGAAGAGAATGGAAATGGAAGTCTTGTGGGGAAGGTGGGGTCAGAGGCAGAAAATGGTAAGCCGAAAGCGGAAATGGCTCCACGAGAGTTTTCCAAAATAAGAAAGGAAGATTTGCCATTTTCCCAAGATCACATTCGTTTTTTGGTGCTTCTATTTTGTTATAGTTTGGATCGTGACTCATAAAAATTTTCACCCCCTCACCCACGAAAAGATTTTTTCTTTTTTAGCATTTTAGATAAACTCGGAGATTGAGTTTCGAGGAAAAACAATTCCTGCGCATTATTATGTCGAGGAAAAAACGCTAAAAAGTTTTTAAAATTTGCATTTGGTACAATTCAGTTATTGAAATTTTCATTTGATAAATTAATTCTTAAACATTTTCACGTTGATACCGACTGAGTCCATACGGTCAATTTAGGCCGGAAATTACTAACATGAAAGCCAACCGTCTAATGCATGACGTCGACATTGACATGGATATTTAAAAAAAAATTCATAAATTTTCTTTTCAGTTTTTAGGTCTATTTTCTATCTCTCTCTTTTTTCCTTTCCTTTTTTTCCCCTTATTCTCTCCGCCTAGTAAATGGTTGCTAGTAAAGGCGTGAGGGTTGGAAGAGGCCTTCCCTTGCCAGATTAGGCTCGGCTACCTATGGTGATGGCTAGGGGTGACCCTTGTGTGCACCCCTCGCCAGCGGTTACACGACCTCCGCCAATCGTCACGAAGGCTGGCGAAGGAAATAATAAAAAGAAAAAATGAGAAATGAAAGAAAAGAGAAGAAGAAAAGAGAAAAAAAAAAACAAAAAATAAATAAAAATATTTGTTGCGTCTTTCGTGTCAGGCTTTTGCAACGTTAAGATGACCGTGGTGGTCCATGGTCAGTATTTTTCAGGCCTAAATTGGCCCGATAAAATTCAACTGATATCAATATAAAAATTTTATCATAACTATAAATTGATACATTCGAGATGTTTATGATCGCTTCGAATTGATTATAAATACAAAAGATTTATAAACTACCTTTCGTAACTTTCCTCCATTATCTTGTTTTCTCTTTTCTCAATTATCACTTCACTCCCGCACGTTCACAGAGGGGTGTCTGGCCGCAACAAATAGGTTATGAAATGATCGCCAGTGATCGATTTGATTTTCGTGGGCGATACTTCCTTCTAATTGTTTGCCTGGAAAACTTGGAAAATGGAGGATGAAAAAAGGTTAAATATACATTTAGGGACTTACTAATGTAGGGATAGGATAAAGCAATAGGTTAATCAACCTCCAAATCGACGCCTAAAAAACCGGCTTTGTTAATCAATTCGTGACACAGCATTGACTCGTTGAGCTTTTGCTTTTCTGCGGGCACAGAATTGTAGCCCCAAAATTTAATAATTAGGGTTTCCCAAGAGGGCAAGGATCAAAATATCAACCGCACCGGGCCCAAAAAAAAAAAAAGTTAATTACGATGAAGGATAATTCCCAATTAATACATGTGTCTGAATAGGAACGCGGAGATGCCTGCCTTTTATCATACAATGTAAGCCGCCAAAATGTGGTTTCTGCTATCTATAACATAGCCAGCTGCTACTACTACTATTAGAGCTTTGACCAAAAAAAGAAAAATAAAAATAAAAATAGAAGAATATTACTAGAAATGAACCAAATCTTATAAGTTAGAATCTAAAATATCGTCGTGGGACGACACTTTGAGAGAGATCCAATTTCGAGGGTAGTGGAGAAAGAAGAAAGAAATTGCCTGGTCGTTCCTAAAATTAAGGAGCGAGGAAAGGAAATGAAAAGGCGGCGGAAACGAATTAGTATCATCCGATCATGTGGAATCTTAACTTATATCATTTCGGCGATGGAGGAACCACCCCCAAAATTGATCCTAACTTTAATCACACTCGAGGGCTTCGATGATGACGGATTAGGACAAACGAAAACTGTGCTTGCGTGGAAAATTATCAACCCTTGACATTCCTTCATTCAATGTACCAACCTAGTGGTGTCAGGGGGACTTGCTTCCCATGCAATTAAAATGGTTGCCCATTTCGAGTGCTTGATATACTAATTCTGTAAATTTCACTTGTGTTTTATTAATTATGGTCTCA
>JAGVVM010011076.1:0-27734 GCA_019149425.1 Psidium friedrichsthalianum
CCTAAATTAAATCCAGCACATTTGAAAATAAAATAATGATTAGTATTTTTCTAGAATATTTCAACAACTATTAATATTTTTTTTTTTTGAATTGTTATATTTTTTTTAATTTAGAGGTGATTCATCTTATTCAATTTTTTTATTTTCTTGTCATTTTTTCTTCTATTATTTCTCGTTAAGTTCTTATTTATTTTTTTTTTATTTTCTTCTTTTAGTCGTTTTCTTTTTTCCTATTTTTTTTATCTTTTTTTTTAATATTCTTTTTTTTTTATTTATTCTTATTTTTTTTAATATTATTTTCAATTTAACCTTTCATTTATTTTGTGTGTATATTCGTTTGGGGTGGGATATGTCATTCCTGGGATATAATCCTATTTCGGCGTTGTCATCCTCGATTGGCCGACACCTCATACTCCTCACTAATGTCCCACCACTAACAACACGAAAAAAACAAAAACCATGCTCTCCGGGTGGCCAATATAACACTCTAGATACCTATATCCCTTACAAAAAAAATTGGATCAACATGTTTCACTTACCCGCTACGTATTTACATCGTACCCCGGCGCTTACAATTTAATTACGCCTTAGTCTCGACTCCCTCTTCACCCGTATTACTCCATATACCTCGCCAAATAAGGAACAAAACAACAATCGGTGCTGTCGGATTATCAAGAACGCTAGACTGAGAGAGAACATCTGTACGCATGGAAGCGTCGGTACTTCGGTCGGTTTAGCGATACTCTGAATCTCTTCTACTCACTATTTTCACGTAAACTCTGGCCATTGTATGCTGCTGACTCCGAGTCATTCATGCTGTTGCCCATGGTTCCCCAGATGTACAATAATTACTTTTAATTTTATTTTTAAGAGGGGCTAGCTTCAAAATTATGATTAATAAAACACTGACACATTTGAGTTGGATCTTATTAACTACACCGGCACCACACACCTCCACTAACAAAAAAACACCTGTCGCTCCGGTAGTCGCATGTCTCAACTGTCTCCGCACCAACGGCTCCACTAATAAATGGTTGGTATCCTAATTTTTGTTCCTTACAAACCAAAGCTATTATATTTGTACTAATTCGGTTCAAACGTTTATATTTTACTGGAAACGTTCATTTGTGCCGACTTTCATTTGTGCCCAATTTTATTTATCTACCCATAAACATTGGTCGTTATAAAACGTTGATTGATTCCAAACATGAAAAAAAAATTACAACTATTATTTTTTGAATTGTTATTATTTTCGTTAGTTTTTCTTTTTTATTCTTTTTTATTCGTTGGGTCGCCGGCCAAAAAGAACAAAACAAGAAAAACATCGGAAAAAAATCGTAAAATGGTCAAATTTACTCACGGTAGCGTCGGTACTGTCATGTATAATGACCAGTATTCATGTCAATAATTTTTAGTCAAAATTAATTAAATAAACTGAATTGACACGATCGATAGTGCTTCTTCTCTAAATCTTGTATGGTCATTGCATGCCATTTAAAGCTGAAAGAACCATGTTTGGTTTGGCTTTAAGGTAACCCAAAGTCTTCCCTTGAAAATCTCAAGTCAAAAGCCAAGAGGTCAAAAATCAAGAACATCACCGACCTCCCTTTGGCAAGTACAGCAGAATGCTTTTTGCCTCGGGGAACGCCGGGCTTCCCAAAACGAGTCCAGCGAAGGGTAAGATCGACAAATGTTCATTTTATCCAATTTAGAACCCTTCAAACTTTTTTTTTATTTTTTAATCTACAGGGATAATTACGTTAAAACCGGCAGCAGGGTTCTAATGAAAAATGGCAATTATAAAGTTTTGTTATTTATTTATATTTTCCTTTGAATTTTACGCCACAAAAATAAGGAAATTTTTTTTTTAAAAGGCCCCAAATGCCTTCATTTGCTCAAATAAGCACCTAAAGTGTCCTCATTGTGTCGAAAAAAGAGCTCGAAATGCACATTATTTTAAATAAGAGCATGAAGTGACCATATAAGATCAAAAAAGGCCAAAGTCAAATTAGCTAGGAGCATTTTTGTCATTTTCTATTTTATTTTATTCTTCATTTGTCTATTTTTTAGATGTTTTTAAAAAACAAAAAATTATAAAAAAAAACACAGGCGAGAGTCTTTTTTAAATTAAAATTTTTACTTTTTTAATTAAATTTAACAAAAATTTAGATTAAACTTATATCTTGACAAAAAATGCCCTTCATCGGCCGGTCAAGACTTTTATTTGAAATAACCATAGCTACTTCATGCATTTTTTGAGAAAAGATGATATTTTATACTTTTATTTAAAATAAAGTTCATTTCAAATATTTATTTGAGAAAATTCGGATACTTTCTCTTTTGAAATTTTCCCTAGAAAAAAGGTAAGGGCGATCATGAGAACGTTTCTATTTTTCTATTTCTGTTCCAAACCTATTTCAGAAATAGGTTTGGAACAGAAACTCGTTTGGCAACGCAAATCTATTTTTTTATTTATGAAACAAAATATGTTTCAGAAATAGATTTTGGCCTAAAATCAGAAATAATTTATGTTTCAGAAATAATTTCTGAAACAGAATGATTGTCGTGGGCGCCCTGAATATTTGAGTTAGGGTTCTGGCAGCATGGAAAGCTAAAGAGGCCAGCCGCTGAACAACGCCAATGGGCGCCGTACATGGGAGAGGAATGGTGTGAAAATCCAAGCGACAAAGTACTTTCTCTGGTCAAACCTTTTTTTTTATATAAAATTGAATGGCTGATAGCGACCTCGCCTTCTCCTGAGCTGCGCAAACACCGTCCGATCCGCTGTCGCGTCCAGCTTGTCAGTTCTTACAGACGCCGCTCCCCTCATTAACCCCGCCGTGTTGGCCCCAGACATTCCTGTCCACAAAACCAAACCCGTTAAGAGAAAAAGCGGAAGGGGGAGGGAAAAAAAAAAAAACAACACGTGCTTATTATTACTGATTGCTGGGGCCCACCGTCGTCCAAGCCCTGTGGAGTTTGCAGCTCGATTTGCGCTCGATTCGATTGTCGCCTTGCTTTGCTTCGATTTAAAATCCCTACCAAAAGTAATAGGGATGCCGCCCACAGATTAAAAAAGAAAAAATTAGGGTGGGTATGTCACTATTATATAAGATTAATATAACGAAAAATCCCAAACTAATATACTCATAATAAATTTATCTAAATTATTTTTTTATCACGAAAAATCTAAACTGTTATATCCGTGATAAATTCACCCAAAATTGGTACATTTGCGATAAATTATATTTCTTTGGTTTTTGTTAAATTTAACATCAAGTTACTAAGTTGGATGGGATGTGACAGTTCACGGATATACCAATTTGAGATTTTTACCCTCTATTTATAATAAGTGCATCAACTTGAAATTTTTTTTATAATATTTACCCAATTTAACGAATGACAAATTTGTCACGGGCGTAATAATTTGAGATTTTTCGTGGTAAAAAAATTAGTTTATGATAAATTTGTGAAGAATATATCAATTTGAGATCTTTTATGATAAAAAAATAGTTCGAGGTAAATTATCACATGTGTATCAATTTAAGATTTTTTGCGATATTCATCCTATTATATAAGTGCAGAATTCTACTGCCACACTCTTCAAAAAGTCGAGAGTGAGAAATGGATAAATAAATAAATAAATAATCTCTACTTAAGGTTCTGGGTCGACTTGATAGAATCGAGACGGCTTTTCACCGTCCTCTTGCCAATTGTACTGCCCAATTCAACTTGAAAAGAATAAAAAAAAAGGTCGAAGTTGTCGCGGAAGCAATTATTACCGGACATTCCATGTCACTCTTTAATTTACCTTTCCTCTTCATCCTCGGGGTTCGACATCTGAGGCACTTGGCCTCTGCTCCGACCTTGTGCCTCTTGACCGCAATGCGAGTGGCAAACTCGGAAGCAACTTTTGACTCTCGTTAAAGTTGGCATATCCCTCAAAAAAAAGAAAAAAAAAAAGTCAATGATAGCATGTGCTTTTGTTGTATATGCGATTGCCATTCAAAGAACAATAAAAAAAAAAAAACAAGAAGCAGGAAGTCACAAAAATAGGATTCAACATCATACATCTATGGATCGTGTAGATCAAAGTCCATTTTCACTGTCGATCACACTAGCAATGTAGCGGTCCTTGAATTGTCTTTAGAGTTTAGACATTCAAGGACTTTTCCAAATAAGTTTCGTTCGAAATGATTTTTTTTTTTTTTTTGAGTTTTGACCTTTTTTCAAATCTTGCCATATGCGCGTTTTGACTTCTTTAAAGTAAAAAAATTATATTGGTATTTAGGTTACCCTATTGATTATTTAAAATCTGAAAATGTTCCAAATTTTGACTTAAAAATACTTATTTCACTTTTTTAGCAAATAAAACACAAAAATATATATAAAGAAACAGAACAGAGAGGAATCTCGAGAAGAAAGCGAGGGCATTCTCCGTCTTTATGTCCAAATTTCAACACCGAGGAGACACGTGGAATGTTGATCTCTCCGATGATTCGGCGGCCATATTTTTGTCATCGTCTGTCCTTGCCATTGACCCCTGCAGAGTCCACGTGGCAGCATACCGCTTTCCGCAATTTCAAATTTTGAATCACGCCACTATATCCATCTACCGACCAAAATTAAACAACCGCAACTCTATATATATAAAAGCATTAGTTATTCTGCCGTTATGGTAAAAATATTGCATGTACGTCGATCTTTCATAAAAGTATGAGTATTTTACTAAAAAAGCATCATGCTAATTTGGAATTGTCGTAGAGACAATTTGTATTTTATGGAAATCACACAAAATCATTTATCTTTATAAATGGGACCGATGATCGTTACTACAAAAATGATTCATGAGAACCCTTAATTATCAAATCATCCAAAGCCATGTCGTTTTCGACCCCTCAATAACGGTTGGCCGGCCACCATTCCCGCGATTTTGATGGCTGTTTGTGGCACCATCACTAGGGGCATGCATGGCCAGGGTTGATCAATGCTCGGCATGGAACCGAGGATCGAATCGATAATCTTGGTCCCTAAATTTTCAGAATCAAGATCGAATCGGATCAAGACCGGCAATCCGATCTCAGTGGGATCGCTAACATCGGCTATTTATAGAAATCTAATCCCTAGATTCAAACTAACGACTTCCAATCTCAACTATCCAACCTAATAAAACATACCAACGATCATCGTACAACTTTTACATGAATACTTATAATCCTAAAATAACGAAAAAAAAAAATTCAGCTAGAAAGAACAATACTTAAAACAACTGAAACATGACTATACTCCTGCATCATTTTTCTCGAGATGGAAAGAATCAAGCTCAAAGTAAGTAAGACTACACTTGTACTTCACAAAATCCAATTGTGAACGAAATAATGGGTTTGTATAATATAATCAAGACAAAACACAAATTGAGTCAAGACAAAACACGATTGAAAACTGTATATCGATAAATATGGGGAAGGCGAAGGAGTGAGCGTCGAATAGTGTTACATTGCGAATGTGAGACGCGAGCATTAAGCAAAATGAGAGAAATGAGTGTCGAGCAGGAAATCAAAAAATCAGGTCAATTAGTTATTCAAAAAATTTAATTTCTAATGGCGTAAATATATATTTTTTTGTTGGTCCAAACCAATTCGGTGTCATCCACTATGGAACCGATGATTGGACCACGTAGTCATCAGTCCCATTTATTGGGATCAAAAATCCAACCGCCCTCGTCGAGAACCAAACCATTTTATCCACACCGAATCCAAATTTGGATTCCTAATCCAACCCCTGGCTAGTTCGATTGGGCCAGTCCAGTTTACTCAACCCTAGCCATCACTAGTGTCGCCCTCGTGGTTGGAAAGAGAGGTTCGTCAATGGTGCAGTGTAGAAAATATGGAAAGAGAGAACGGAAATGGGAGGAGAGAGAGTAAATTTTAATATGCAAGGTCAGAGATGTGATAGATGCGCTTTGAAAAGTACAACGACAATTTCTTCTGTAGATTTACAATGGCAATCGATGTAGAGCGAGATTCCAATAACAAGCACAATTCGGTTGATTTTTTTTTCAAAATACTTTACATGATTCTGACATAAGCTAAAGGTGAGCGGTATGAGGATCGATATGGGCCCATTGGAATTGATTCACCATATTTTGAAACTCGAAGCTTACCATAACTTAGAGATTTCGGGATCTATTCCAGACTCCACATGTATTCTTAATTGAACAATTACAGCTAATCATCACATCTAATGACAATCATTTATTGCTACAATTCATTGGACACAATTTATATTACACACATGAATATTATGAAATATCGACGAAGTATAAATCTTGGTCATGGGTATCGCCGGAAATGAAAATTTGAATTAGTAATTTTAGATTATATGGTCCTCATTGAACGTCATTGAATATTGTATGATGGTACGAAGATGTAGAATAAGAAAAACATAAAAATTTATTCATATATCTAAAACTTAAAATCTATTCGTCATAACCCGCTGTTTAATTTTTAAAAACTGGAACTCGAAACTGTAACGCTTCCCCGCCAACCTGATTTTTCGATGCTCGCATTGAACCTAAAGCATGCATTGACCAAAAGATGGAAAACACTTCGACCAAGCATCGTCTGCTTTATTTGGGGGCGACGCCGGATTGAACGGCACCGTTGGTGACGAGTCACGATCCAACGGCGAGAGAGGTCTTAATCACAAGTCGTTTGAAAACGCAACAGCGGAGGCCACGTTCCAAATTAAAAAAAAAAGAAAGGGGGCCACGACATGCCGTTTTCAAGTGTATTCCGTTGAGACATCGCGAAGATTTGCGGCATCTCTCCGACTTGTCCACCGACCAATCACCGGGCGACACGTCTCCGTGCGTGATGGTGCTTCTTTTGTTTTGTCCGAGACGAAACGACAACGGGTGGCGATGACGATTGCCAAGTGACGCATAAAACGCAGGAGGGTCTTCGTGCGTTTTGTCAAATCCAATCCAAGTTTCCAACACACCCCCACCGGGCCACCGCAGGATGAAGACAGATAAAACTAAGCTTTGTAAATATGCGAAGTAATTATATAACGCGAGAAAAAACCTACAATTTCTTGGTTCCATCGAAACTAAATAGCTATACGATTGTACCCACCCATCGATGGCCCAGTTGATAGGTGGATTTGGAATGTGCGTTCACGAGCGCTAAGTCTTGAGTTCAAACCTCCTGCTAGACATTGGTGATTTAAGTAGAGGGTCGTAGCGGTGGATTGCTGTGCTAACCCCTCGAGGACTAGTCATGTTTCACCACTAGTTTGAGTGCAAGCTTGCCGGCCCGCGCGTACACCTCGATTATAAAAATAAAAAAACTATACGATTGTTTCAGGGTATAGAATAACTTGCTATTTGGTCAGACATTCACAACTTTTCCCTTTTCTCTATTTATTTGTTTTTATAACATGGCTCAAGTTAGCAAACTCGGAATAGCTGAAATATTCAACACGTAAATTCGCAAAACTAAATTTTGCAACGATATGGTTCGACAAGGTGTGAAGTGGTCATCGATGCGAGGGATCCGGACAAGGATAATTGCTGGCCGAGTTTGAGAATTACGAAGGGAGCCTGAATGAATCGAATCGCGTATGAACACGGAGGTGGAGTTTTATGAATTGCATGCACAAAACTGGAATTAAAGTAATGAAAGCGCTTACATATGCATATATTAAAGAGCAAAATCGCAAGTCTAAACTTGTTAATACGTCGACAGATCCAAAAGAATGAATCCAGCGGATAACATGAAATCGAAGCTATATATGTCAATAGAATTCCAAATACACCGAAATCGCGACAAAAAAAAAAAAAAAACCTTGAAGTCGAGGCGTATATTCAAGCCGCGCAATTCTACCGAGCACACCACGAGCACTGGTCAATAAGCGATCGCCTATAAATGAATGGGGATCGTCGAAATTACTTTCCGAACCGTTAATCTTCAAGATCCATGAATCCACGCACAGTATTTCTTTAGCAAATGAAACATTTAAATCACATACTTAAGCCTCCTGCTATGATTTTCGGTCAATTGATCCAGTAGTCGGGTCAAGTCAAGGGTCGGGTCGGGTCGGGTCCGAAGCGGCACGCGCGGAAAGCGACTGGAGGGCCCAAACGTCTTTATCTGTTCACGCCTCTTTTTTTCAGAGGCGGGAAGCGAGTCCCACCCAGCCCACGTATCCACGTCAGAGATCTCTTCCGATTGACCCACTTAGATCCTCAATCATTTCGTTCGGGCGGGTCGCCCTCAACTGCAACTGGGGGCTCTCTAGGTCGGAGTCTATACAGCGCTCTCTCCTCCGTCCAACCAATTAATTATTATTCTTCCCCGTCGTGCCACGTCAGCGGCGAAATTTGTTGACGAACACAAACCCCCCACAACCCCCCACAAAAAAAAGTTCATCGAATCGTTCGAATCACACGTTTCCAAGTCGAGCGTGGAAGTGTTTTAGGATTGGCTGGCAGGAAGGCATCAACCCCACTTTGAAAACGGGATGCCGATTTCGGGGGGCATCTTTGTAATTTCCCCTTTCCTTTTGAGTTATTTTCAGCGAGAGAAAGAAATAGTATTTCACGAACAGGCTTCCACGTGGACCTGGAATATAGTTATGATGAAATTACCTCCGGAAAAATGGCAGGGGAAAAATAAAAAGAGATTCTAAAAAAATTCTCGAGGAAGGAAAAAGAAAAGAAAAAAATGCACACGACGGTTTAACAGCGTTTCGATTTGATCTCGTGTTTGACCAGAAGAAAAAAAGCGGATTTCGTCTCATGTCGGTCGGTGGCGTCCAGCTGGATGCGGGATAGTCCCATCTCGCCGTACGACACGTGTGAAGCCAGTGGCTCGACAGCTCACGACCTAATCGTGGAAGGGACTGCTCGCCAAGGCACATGTAATCGTACCTTCTCAGTTTGGACAGCGGTGAGCATGATCTGAATGGACAGTTTTCCATAGTAGAATCGGAAATAGTCCACCGAGGACCAATTTTCAAAAAATTAGAACATGAAGCCACCCTTTGATTAAATGGATCCGCACGGAAACCGAACTGTCCGTCCAGTTTGGTTATTGGATAGATCCGTGGAACCGATTCGCATCCCTGCAAAGTTGTATTCATCAATTAATATCACGGTGAATTTAATTTCTACGCAAATAATTCTTTATAAGAGAAAAAGCCAGAATTATAAAGAAATCTGCACGAGGGTATGCTTTATCAATCGCAGAATGATATTGTGATTTTACGATGAATGCTCTTGTTTCGATATTTGGTCGCATCTCCTACTTATCATTTTCACGCGGTTAATATCCAACGGGGTGAGAAAAACTCTAGGTAAATGGCAGCATCTTAATGTGTATTCTATATTAAGGACCGCGAAATGGGAGCAGGTCTACAGGATAAATGGGAAAAAGCATGTGGGAAAGACTTAATTTAACCGAAAGTAAACTAGAATTGTTTTAAATATGTATAAGTTCAAGTGGGCGGATCCACATTTGGAATCCAGAACCAAATCGATACTCATCGGTGCTGGTAAATTGGAATCAGGAACTGCCAATTCTAGCCTGGTCTGGTCCAGTTCGGTTTCGGGCGATTTGGACAATTCACAATTCTTTTGCACGTTGCTAATTTTTAATTTACCGAGCATTTGAAATAATTGGTGGATTAACAACTCTATTATAATATGAAACGCCAAGTAGTGTCACTTTCTGGATCCGAGAAGTGCATCATTGGAATTGGGTTGGAACATCAAGTGGCTATAGATTTAGGGGTTATCGCTACAATAGAAGTACAAGATATAAATTCTTTTTTTAGATTGGAAACTCCAATAGATACTGGTAATTAGAAATAAATAAATAAAATAGTGGGCGACGAAAATAGAAAATTTTAGATTAAACAGAAAAGCAAAAATGCAAATCTAAACACGGGTGTTATTAATATGAAAATGCAGAATTAGCTGAGTATTAACGGAGTACATTTCCTTAGTCAATCCAAAACACTAGCTTTCTGGGGCCCATCTCTCCAGCTGTCGCTGTCCTTTGGACCGGAACTCCTCGGCCGCTGCGAATGCCAACCTCGTTTTTCCGCGTGCCGCACTGGTCACGTGACGAGCACACGTCATCCATCGCGGCACGCTTTTTTTTTTTTTTTGGGTGGGGGCCATCCCCCAACAAACCGTCGGACGCCGCGTGTCGCGTTGCTAGCGGATTTGCATATTTGGCCCTGCAGCAGCCCCCCCCAAAAAAAGAAGGATTTTTCCTCGTAAAATTGGCAACTTTATTTAGGATGGCCCGAGTAAACAATATTCATGGAAGAAGGCGACTCGTTCAGTCTCTACATTAGTTAATGACGATAGCATGCACGTGCTTTTGGATGAGCTCGAGAGGATGTACCGGCCGTGGGAGCGAGAGAGGTTTCGATTAGGGTTTCGAGTGGGCAGAAGAACCATCTGGACACGATCACGCGCGATCGAAGGAAAATGGATGGTTAAAAGTAGGATGCATTGATTTGGTTTTTCAAATTACTGAATTTTTAGGTGCACAATGGCGACATTAAGTGATAAACTAGTTGGGTCTGCATTTTACATAGTGCATAGCCTCGCAATTTTTCTTGTCCTTTGATAAAAAAAAAGGAAAAAGGAAAAAAAGAAAAAGAAAAGAGGGAGCATGCTCTAAGAATGTCCCAACGGCTGTCTAGAGGAATAAAAAAAAAAAAAAAAAGGTCCACCATGATAAGCATATAAGGATTCAAGAGCAATTTCAAAGGGTAAACTTCCACTTATCGATGGAAACCCTTTTGATAGGCCTTATCCAGAGTTTGACGTCAGTTTCCAGATCGGATAACTCTAGATAAAACATTGGTCAACTTTTTTGGGCACTAGAGACCGATAAACTTGTTCGAAGAGAGACAATTGCCGCCACAACGATTGTCGTCATTGTGAAGTCTCGCCTCAATCTGACGATTCAAAACATTTCAAACGATCGATAGCGATTGCACAAAATTTTACATGGCATTACAATTTACAACGTCGTCAATTCTAGCCTAGGGGCAAGAGATAGTGCTAAGGCATTTAGATATTAAATCACTCATCCATTTGTTTCGCAAAAAATAAATGATTTCTAAAATATTTTCCTAAAAACGATTTCTTGAATTTTTTTTTTATGAAAGATGTTTCTATTGTAGACAACAATTCACGACTAAACACTTTCTTGCTTGCATGGACTTTGAAAATAATTTTCATTTATTCGGTTCTATCGGTAACACAAGTGATCATTCTTGGAATTTTTTTTTTCAAATCATTTATTTCGTAATACAAACGGGGAAAAATGCGACTCATGGGTATTATTATTATTATTATTTTGGTCTAAAGACTCGTGGAGATTGGATTAGCAGCAATCTCATATGCCACACCTTCATGCTTGCAAGCTTTGAAAATGATGAACTTTCCTGTCGCTATCGTTTTGTCATATGATACCCATTCAAATGTCCGACGTGGGCGACTCAAGCATGAGCACCACAACCTGCCAAGACTTTCTTCTTCACTTGTTGTTTGGTTTGGGACATTTGGGCTGGTTGACTTTGCAAATGGGCCTCAATTCATTGGGCCTCCCATTTATTGGTCGATGGGCCCATCGCGAGCCCAATAAATAGTATCTCCTTCTCTGTTAGTGAGGGGGGAAAAAAACAAAGGTTCGACTGACCGAATGAAAAACGAGAAGCATACATATATTGTGCTACTTAAGGTGGGATTCATTCTGACAAAAATGACAAAGATGGGGTCCATAGCACGAGAATAGCAGTGATTGGTTGCTCACACCATGCATTATTACCGCATGATATATCCGCTACATAAAATACTTTCTCGATGCGCCTATTTCAAGATGAAAATTATCTTATTGATAAAGTCATCTTTGCATTATATAGCAGCGACGTTTAAACAAAAGAGTTAATATTACGAAAAATTCCAAACTAATATATCTATGACAAATTTACTCTAAACTATTTTTTCTGACCACAAAAAATCAAAACCGGTACACTCGTGACAAATTTACTCTAAACTGATACACCTGTGATAAATTTACTCTCCGTTAATTTTCGTTAAATCTAATGGTTAAATTGTTGAGTTGGATGACAAGTGATATTTGATGGGTGTACCGATTTGGGGTTTTACCCTTTATTTGTCACAAGTGTATCGATTTGAAATTTTTCGTGGTATTAATCTAATTTAACGGTGGGTAAATTTGTCAGTGGTCTATCAGTTTAGGATTTTTCATTGTAAAAAAAATAGCTTAGGGTGAATTTGTCACGGATGTACTAGTTTAGGGTATTTTTATCACAGGTATATCAATTTGAGGTTTTTCATGGTAAAAAATAATTTAGGGTAAATTTTTCACAGGTGTACTAATTTGGGATTTTTCATGGTATTAACCCTAAATACAAAACAACTTGATTCACATTTGAGTGAGACAAAATTTGCAAATAAAAATTTAAGCACATTATTAATATATAGTAAGACTGGTTTGCAAATAATAAGGAAAATACCATCAAAAATCCTAAACTATGCCTATTGTGACACATTTACTATAAATTTTTTTGTAATACCAAAAACCTAAGCTTGTATTAGAGTGACACATTTATCTTTTGTTAGGATTCTGTTAAATATCTTCATTAAAATTTGATGTAGCGCCGACGTGGCGCCACGTCAGAAAAAGTTAAAAGGAAAAATTAAATTAAGTTAGTGTTAATCGCGTTTGACTGTTCATCTTCTTTAACCTTACTGTCCCTTGGCCAAAGCTCTTTTGGAGCTCGTCCATCGCTGCCCACTGATGCTTGGACGTTCGAAAGCTTTGTCATAGCTGTTGGCCATGGTGGCCGTGAGCTTTGAGATCATATTTGGTCTCTAAGCTTGCAATCACCATGGCCGCTTGAGCTTGAAGCTTGGCTGAAATGGATCTTCTTCATCGTCTTCATCTTCTTCATCATCAACCGAATAAAAGGCAGAGAGGTTCTCGGTCAAGAAGGATCCAGCGGATGCATTCTTCATTTTCTAGAGAAAAAGGAGCAGACAAAAGGGAAAAAGAAACCCTTCATCTCTCGGAGGGAATAACAGAGAAACGGAGTAAAAAAAAGGTGAGATTGGGCAACCCCGATACCTCGTTGAGTTGATTTCACCCAACAAAACCGTGACATTGGTTGCTGTCCAAGTCTTGTAGATTCAATGTCAGGCCAAGCTTTGAGCTCAAGTGACCATGGTAGTCACAAGCTTAGAGGCCAAATCCAATCTCGAAGTTCACGGTCGCCATGGCTAGTAACTATGACGAAGCTTTTGGAGGTCTAAGCGGCAGTGGACAGCGACGGATGAGCTCCGGAAGAGCTTTGGCCAAGGGATGACAGATTGAATAAGATGATCACTAAAATGCAATCAACACTAACTTAATTTAGTTTTTCTTTTTAACTTTTTCTAATGTGGCTCCACATGTAGGGTGAGCACTATTTTAGGATAGAACCTGGAACTTGAAAAATCAGGCCCGTGGGAACCGATGGGTTCTAAGTTTCAAGATATGGAAGGTAGGGTTCAAGTTTAAAAATGTAAAGAACCTATTCTGACATGTAGGTTCTAAGTAAGTGGAACTTGAAATCGAAACCTGAAACTTGGAGCAAATTTTTATATTTTTTATTGGTATATGTCTTTGCATAATCCCATAGTATTCTATGGTATTTGATGATAAATATGTAATCCGAAACGACTTTATTATTAAGACTTTTATTTTGTTAATGTTTTCATATTTTTCGTGTTTCTAAATATGAGTTGTAATCAGTGAATTTTAGCAGTAAGTGGTGGTCATTAAATGTGATTATTCACTACAATCATTCAATTAAGAATATATGTGAAACCTGAGTAGAACCTGAAATCGACTTTAGAACTTGTGATATGGTAGATTCTAGGTTCTAAGATATGTATAATAGGTTTCAGGTTTCAAAAAATGAGAAATCTGTATAGACGGGTAGGTTTTAAGTGGAGCTTATATGAAATCTGAAACCGCTCACCCTTAGCCACACGAGCGCCACATCAATGCTACGTTATATTTTAACGGAGATATTTAATAGAATTCTAATGAAGAGTAAACATATCACTGTGAAACAAGTTGGGGGTTTTTGATGTCACAAATTTTTTTTTAGAGTAGATGTGTCATAATGAGCATAGTTTAGGAATTTTTGTGATATTTTCCCAAATAAATATATCGAGTGACGAGGCAGACAACGAGAGAGATTTGAATAACTAGACGGGTTATTTTGCATGGCAATTTTGTAAATAAGGGGAAATATACCTTGTCATTTCTACAGAAGTCTCTTGGTGCGGCCTTTGCTCCCAAACGTCCACGTACGGGAGTTGCAAACCAACCGTTAGAGCGGCAGGAACGAACCAAAACGACGTCTATCACCGTCTACCACCGTCACCGCAAAAGATAAATCTCCGTCCCTCGCTGGATAAGAGCCAGAGAGAGAGAGAGAGAGAGAGAGAGAGAGAGAGCGCTTGAGGGGTGTTTAATGGCGCGAAGCTTGGTTCATTCGAAGAGCTGTTACTCAGCTTTCGCTTTCAGAGCATGCGCCCTGGAGAGCCACCCGGGCCGAGTCCATCTCCCCGCTAAGGCCCGCAACGCTCGCGTCCTCGTCCTCGGCGGTACCGGCCGGGTCGGCGGCTCCACCGCCCTCGCCCTCTCCAAGCTCTCCCCCGATCTCCAGGTCGTCGTCGGCGGTCGGAACAGGTAATGTAGGGCTCGCGTTTGGTTTTCAGTTCAAGCGATCCGCCGCGCGATTATGGATTTTTGGAGCGATTTCGAGCTCCGTTGCGTAGTCGAACGAGTAGAAACAAGTTAAAATGGCGCCAACTATGTCGTGGACGAACGACTTCTTCGTGGAGTTCGTCTCCGTTTAGTCTCTCCGATATGTTTGGGATGTGTTAGAACTCGAGGAGAATTCGAAGGAGGAGAGGAAAATAGTTCACTCTTGCGAGCTTGCCATTGTTAAGAGACGTTACACTGGGTTGATTGACAAGTCTGACGACTGATTCCTGTCTGATTGACCAGAGTGAACTACGCCTTCGTCTCAATTTTGAAGCATAACAAATAAACGTCCTTACATAAAGCAGACACTTCAGTATCAGGACAATAAAGATTTGTGTATAGATTTTACATAGAGCAGACACTTCAGCATAAAGATTTTACATTCTTCTGGTTTAGATGACAATTAGGTGGTAATTTTGTAATTATGTTTCCATTTTGATGAAGAGAAAAAGGTGATTCAAGGGTGGCTACATTGGGAAAGAACTCTGCGTTTGCTCAAGTCGACATTGACGATATGGTATCCTTGGAAAGAGCTATGGATGGTAAAGTAGATCTCTTTACATTCTTAGAACTAGGGCACAGATGCTGTTTAAGTGCTGATAATACTGTAGTTGATCTGTTGATTTTCTTCAAAATACATGGTAATGCTGTGTAAGGATAATGTGAGGAACTTGAAAGCCTTTTTAGTGACAAAATAGGATGCCTAGAAAGTGGGAACCTTCATTGTTCCCCTCCTCCCTTCCCGGTGAGGAAAAATAATGGAGTGATAAGATACGATATAATTTGTGAGAGGGAATCACGCCTTATTGGATCGTGCGTGAGTTATTTTAGCAACAATTTCAGTTACTTCTTGCATGTCACCTCCATCATCACGTCATTGCAGATGTAGATCTTGTGGTTCACACAGCAGGACCCTTTCAACAGGCTCAGAATTGCAATGTTCTTGAGGCAGCTATAGCAACCAAGGTGAGAAAAGGTAATTGATATGTTTGGGTCTCCCTTGTTATTTGACATTGATTGATATGATGTGACGTGATTACAAATTTTTTTAACATTCTTTTGCGTGTATGGGCTTTCTTTGCAGACGGCATACGTTGATGTTTGCGATGATACTCGCTATGCATTGCATGCTAGGTCGTTCAATGACAAAGCAGCTGCTGCAAATATTCCGGCCATCACAACTGGTGGAATTTACCCAGGAGTGAGCAATGGTGCTATGACCAACTGTTATGATTGCTTTCTTTTAGCTGGTTCACAGTGCGTGCTCTTTATTTTAAGTTGGCATTTGAACCTATCAATTGAAGGGGAATAAGAAAGGAATTGACATAGTATGATTTGAAATTGAGGTTAACGAGTTCAACTGGAGAGACAACAGTTGTGAAAACAACAAGTTTTGTCATCTGCTCTTTTACTTTTATTGGAGCCAAATGCTGATTTAATTCCACCTTTATGACAGTTATGGCGGCTGAGCTTGTCCGTGCAGCCAAAGATGAGAGCAAGGGCGAGCCTGAGAAATTGAGGTGAGAATCTTCTGAATAGTTACCCTAAATTCGAGGTACATCATTTTCAAGGCCCTTGAGGATGGGCTATTTCTCAGCATTTAGTTAAGGACTGAGAATTAGGTGCATTGGTTATTTTTGTTTCTTTCTGGTAGAACCGAGAGTCGATTGAATTTATCCTCATCAGAGATAAACAAACCACATCCTAGATATTTTAAGGCTGTTAACGTGTAAAGGGTTGAAGGACAAAGGGTGGTAATATACTTTGTTTGGCCTAAGGGGGATTGCTTTCTTTGACACATGTCCAGCACCAAGGCAAATTAGAATACACTTCAGCCACGGGCTTTCTTGCTTTTTCTAAATTACTTCCTTTTTCTCTCCTGTTTCACTCTCTCTGTTCTGCTGTGACTTCACTCATCAGCCACGGCTTTCTTGCTTCTTCTGTATTTGCACTACTCTCTGTCACACTTGCTATTCACTTCCCAGCCCCATGGTCTATCTCTTCTTCGTCCTCTAATTTTTCCTCCTATTTTTGCATTGCATTTTGGTTCTTAAACTTCTATTTTGCCAACCCTTTGTCAATTAAATGCCACATATTTCGTGTTCTTTTACAATATTAAGCTGTTTTCCCTTCGCTGGACATTCCAGTGTAACGTTAGCCGCCCTATTTCATAGTTAACATGTTCTCAGACAAAGTACGATAAAGATCACAAGAGATTTCTTTAAACTGCTGAGGAAAGAAATCTACTTCTATCTTGCATTTTTCAGGTACATGACATGTTAGATTTTAGCATGCCGTAGCATTATGCCTTTACCAGCCATCTGGTGCCTCAGTTTAGGCCAATGAGCACCTTAGTTGCATAAATTAGTGTAGCTGCTTTAGTCGTTCATGGAAATTTTCAATGAGTTTCCATTGCCTGCAAAGGCACTTTATTTACTCACATGAATTAGCATTTTAATTTCTTATTGCTTGAGTTCTCCATTTCTTCTCTTTTATTTTCTGTTTTCCCTCTATAATTCCTTCTCTTAATTTCTTCCTTTTATATGCGTGAGACTGGTTTTCCTTTGTCTCATGTAAGACCATTTTTTAGTCTGTTTAGACACATCAAAGGTTCCTCCGAACGTTTGCACTTACAATGATCTACTTGTCTGCTTCAGTGTTGATTATCATCTTCTAGTTTAAGAGCTGTAGGACCTTCCTCATATTACCATGTCATTGCTCCTTAAATCGTAGTATATTTAATCGCACTAAAATAACCAATGTGCTTTTGCTCCTTACCAAAGGCATCGCATTCTCTCTCTGTTTTCTGTCATTCTCATATTCCTTGTGGATGGTTAGTCATGTCTCTTTTCTGCTATTCTATTGTTGCCATAGTTGATATTGGCTAATCAGATCATCAGAGCACTCTTTTACAAATCATATTTCCTTTTTGATCACGACATGAGTCCATTTTAAATTGACAAAATTGCTCTTGGAAGTAAAAGTGTAATAATCTCAGTAAGTTCAGCTAATTGTTAATATTTTGTGTCCATGCAGTGGTAATAGAAGACTCTCTGCTCTTTATTGAAGCTAGTACTAAACTTACACAATAATTTCTTGTCAGATTCTATTACTACACTGCAGGTACTGGCGGTGCTGGTCCAACAATTTTAGCAACTAGTTTTTTACTTCTAGGAGAAGAGGTAGTTGCCTATAGTAAAGGTTAGTGACTTTTTTCATCTGGAAAGTAGAATCTATATATATGTAATGCTCAAAGATGACAATCAGCTTTTCCTACCTTTGATCAGGAGAAGAGATCAAACTAAAGCCATATAGTGGAGGTGTAAACATCGATTTTGGAAAGGGGATTGGAAAGAGGGATGTTTTCCTGCTGTAAGTTCTGGAAAAAACTCTTGTATTGGCAGATCAACCCGTCTAATGGGAACATGTCGTCAATTTCTTTGTCCAATTTAGATATTGGATGTGATTTCTCCCCTGCACTTAGCTTGTATGGCTACGTTCAACACTGGATACTTGGTACTGCTTCCATAAGTTTTACATATTGGAATCAATCTCACCAAGAATAAACTGTTCTCCAGGAACTTGCCAGAGGTGAGAAGTGCTCATGAAATCCTCGGAGTGCCCACTGTCAGTGCTCGTTTCGGAACTGCCCCATTTTTCTGGAACTGGGGGATGTCGGCAATGACAAATCTTCTACCTCCTGTAAGCTTCAACCCTAGACTATTTCAATAATTCATGGTCACATATTAGCAGGGAGTCAGGGACATGCCCAATCACTGTGATATATTGGAAAGACTGACTAAATAGCCTCTGAGCTGGGACAATTGACCGTGATCTTCTAGAGTAATAGCAATTAATTTCCCATTTCCATTTCCGAATTCCTTCGAATGCTATTATTATAACAATAGCGATGACAATGATGACAACAAGCCTCATCCATTGTCCCACTAAATGTGTCAACTATGTGCAATATTTATCCTATTATGTGATTATGCTTGACCCTGTACTAGATTCTCAAGACCTAGCTTTGGTGCTATTTTTGTACAGGATTCATTTCATTAAGAATTCGAAATAGAAAGAAAGAGTGCCAGCTATTGATTAACTGACACACTCCTCCCCTCATTCTTTATTTGGACTTAGGACTAGCGGTGCAAGATAATGCTACATAAGTGGTGTTGCGTATGATCCTTAACTGTGTAAAATCATTCCAATGTGTTTTGAGTATGATGGGCATGGTTCAAGAAATTCTTGCGGTAGGGGTGGCATGGGTCATAGACCCGTTTAGTAGCTCATTTATAGGTGAGTCTCAGAAGTTGATGATTAGATTCTTTTTTAGCTGGTGACCAATAATTACAACTTACTCCTCATGCCACGAGGACTAGAAGCACAGTCTTGTACTGATACATACACCATACAGGAATATCTTAGAGACAGAAGCAAAGTACAGGAATTGGTTCAACTATTTGATCCGGTAGTTCGTGCAATTGATGGGATAGCAGGAGAGCGTGTTTCAATGAGGGTGAGATTTACTGAGTTACTTATGTGACATCATCTCTCTGCGTTCCATCTTTTTTCTTGAGAGGATCCTGTGATATGGGAATTACCTATATCCCGATAAAATATTGCATATAGCTAAGTGTTTATTTTCAATTCGTGTCCATCGGTCTTTTGGTAGGTTGATTTGGAGTGTTCTGATGGGCGTCATGCAGTTTCCATATTCACTCATAGGAGACTCTCAGTGTAAGAAATCTGTACATGACTTATCAATGTTATCGGCCCTTTCAATTTTGTATAGATGTCTACACATACGCTCTCCGACTGCTCGTGTTTATGTTTTTACTTGTGACTGAGAGATCTTCATGGGGTTTTGGTTCTCATTAAAATGTCATCTCCCCCTGAAGAAACGCGAAAAACTTTGCTGAAGGCACAGGTAACTTATACAGATTTCCTTTTCTTTTTGTGGGTCCTTTTCAGGTCAGTTGGATATTCTGCTGCTGCATTTGTTCTCGCAATTCTGGAGGGAAGCTCACAACCTGGCGTATGGTTCCCAGAAGAGGTGCGAACAACGTCGTGATGACTACCATACATCTTAGGGTTCCTGTTAATAAACCTTGTACATATGGGTGCATGCAGCCTGAAGGAATTGCGGTGGAGGCCAGGGAGATGCTTCTGAAACGCGCATCTCAAGGAACTACCAACTTTGTGATGAACAAGTAACATCTGTTTCCACGACCTACTGTTGAGTGCTGTCCGTCTCTCTTTGCTCCATTTTGCTTATCCTGTTCTGATCAACAGGCCTCCCTGGATGGTGGAGACCGCCCCAAAAGAAGTTGGATTGGGAATTTATGTATGAATAAATTCTAGGTGATACGGAGAGATCGAAGAATCGGCCAATCATACCAATTTGGCCCTCTTTTGAGTGCTGCAAAAATTGTCCTTATAGTTGCCACTTCTGTCCCGCTTTCTCGGCAAGACTTGGGTAACGAACTTGTCTATGAGTCTTATTTACAATTATTTTCTTTTTCTGAATCTCATGTTTGTTATTAATCATGACTCGAGCTATCGATGCGATTCTGCAGGTTCACGGATCCAATATCATTTTCCCCCCTTGTTCTTACTAGATTCGTGATACTTACCAGCAAGCGATGTTGACTCTACAAATCATGCCCATTTTCCGACATAGGCCTGAGAATATAGCGCTTGAATCAATGAATGATTTCTTTCTCCAGTGTCTTCCTTCGAGTTAACAGCGAATATGGTGCTAGTATTGCTCATTTATTTCGCGAAAAATAATCTCTGCTGAAAATTAACTTTAAAAGAACTTATTTTCATGGAAAATGAATGTTTAGCTGTACTATGCAAGTAATATCAAAATCATCTTGTAATGTTATGGTAAAGCCATGAAGTACCAATCGAAAAAAAGTTTCGAAGACAACCCGGGTATGTAGGGTTCAGGCGTCAGGGTCCCAGGCTCGGATGTAGAAGTCAAGAACCTCAGTACGGGCGCCAAAATTTCAGGCCTGACCTTCTGGGGCCCGAGCCCGGCTGGCGGGGTCGGCGAACATGGGGTTGGGACTCGAGTGTGGGAGCCGGGGGCTCCCAAGCTCAGCCCTGGACATGTGCCGTGAGAACCCCCATGCCCGAGCGTTGGGGTCCTGGGCTTGGTTGTGATGGACTGGGTTGGAGGTCCAGATCCAATTGTATTTTGAAAAAATGATTTCTGATTAAAGAAAAGAGGAAATACTTTTTAATACTAAGTTTACTGCGAAACATACGGACTCCAGTGCAAAATAATCTCGCTAGCAAACACAACAAGCAGATGAACATAATTGAACTCTTTATATCGGTACCCTAACGCATCTAACCATAAGCTCTGATAGGGGTGTGCAAAGGAATCGAGAATTACTCAAATCGAATTGGCCTAAAATTGATAGGTCCAAGCAAACTGGTGCATATTGGTCCAAAGTTATCCGATGCTTACTCTCTAGATACTTGGTCCGGGCATATATATAATTCTAATCTTGCTAGTTGGTCATCTCAATCTCGTCTCTAACTCTCTCAAGTAACATCCTCGATCTCTGTCTCTAGACTCACGACCATGCACGACTCACAACCTCATCTCCCTCTATTGCTCTCAATCACCATTTTCAATAAGTTGAAAACCTTAATTGCTATAATTTGTCCCTTTTTATAGTGTTCAAAGTAATGAGAAGAAAGCGAAGTATCCTTTGCACATGCTTGAAGTTTTTTTACAACAACATGACATTAAAGAACACGGCATTCGTTTTTGGTGGAAAAAAAATAAGGAAACTTGGTGGGACTAGTTCATGGCTTGCGAGAAAACAAGTCACTGATCTCGTGAAGCTTGGTGGAACCTAATGGTGATCGGTTCCCAATTCGATCTGGTTATTATCCATTGTCTCATGATATCCAAAATAACACAATTGATAACTTCCAGTTGATCAAGTGATTCGCTTGTTACTTGCTTTAAGATGGACTTGTTTCTCGGAACTTCAGTTAACTTTTCTAAAGATGGTCTCAAGGAGCCTTCATCTACAGCCTTGGATAGTACTCTATGCCATGAGAGGGCCAAGCTTTTTGTTTCAATTCAAACTTCAATTCAGCCATGGTGTGGTGGGACAAGATGTTTTAATGAATTCCTTGGATACCACTAGAACTTCCATTGGGAATGTATTTTTCCAAAAAATCAAGCAGTCCAGTCCGGGCGATCCCAGTCCTATACCCTGGAATTAGGAACAGGACTGCCCGATTACCAGTTTCAATTTTAAGGACCGAGAATCAGACCGCCGCCCCTTGAAACCGGAAAACCAAACCTCTGGTCCTAGTAGTTCCCAGTTCAGTCGGTCCAACTTGCTCATCCTTAGTGGAACCGGTTCCAGGGATCCATCCGGGAACCAGACCGGCAACGAGCCCTTCCTAATTTCAATTTTTAGGAACTGACCCTTAGTGGGCGCTTCTCAACTCTAGGATGAGAATCGCGCACTCTAAAACCGATCACCCCTAGGCTCTCGGGCACTAATTATTGGAAATAGAGAATCCCTTTGTTCCTCACTGGTGAATAAGGGATTTTCCCCTCCACGACAACACTATGCAGACTGGTTTCAAAGAGTTGAGCTCTCCACTCGAATACTGGATCAATGAAATACAAACTGTAAACATCAAATCACTTTCCAACCAAAAAAAGGATGGCCTTGGAAAAACGACTGTACACGAAAACCATCTTTCATCTGTGTGCATAACAAACCCTTTTTCTTATCTGAAACAACAAGACAACTTGCTCGAGTATCTGGAAAGCATGGGCAAAAGCGAAAATGAGTGACAGTGGGTTAGAAAAACTTACTTTCTGTGATATATAAAAAGGGGAAAGATTATCAGCAGATCCATTCCCATCAGTATCACCTTTTGCCAGAACCGAAGAGCTTGTCGAGCGAGCAATTGTCTTGCCTCTGTAAATAACACTTCCCCCCGTTCTGTACAGATGGTCTGAGATATTTACTGTGAAAAGTCAAGAGTTAGTATTCGGACATTTGTTCCAGTCCCATATTTCTTTCACTTCGTCCTCTCCTTTGTCATCCCGTTGTCTATCTATCAACAGTCTATCAACACAAGCGAAGCCCCATCTCGTACTAACTGGGTTCTACTTTTATTGGTTGCCTTTTCTCTGGTTAAACTGCGTCCCCTTCTGCTAAGAGCAATCTCCCACCTTTTAGACTACAAGTTTCAAATGGTTGGTCAGTTCAGCTTGTTTTTCTACCGCCCAGAACCATGTACACACATTCCACTGAGTTCCAATTATGGAGGGTAAAGGAAATCATACCGCCTCTAGACCTCTGCACATCCTATGCTGTAGTAGGATCCTTAGGTCGCGAAGAACCGTGTGGGCCGTGCTTCTCTGTATTTGGGAGTCCCCCGGAAGTGACGATCAGTGTATCTAGTCCAGCGATTTGACTCTGAGGCTCGAGACTGGGTAGTACCATAAGTTCTCCAAGCTTCCTCCTTTGCTGCCTGCTGCCACTTCTTTCGAGTGGATGATTTTGGTCGTCTCTATGTGTCCTAGTTGTACTGGCTCCATTGCGTTTCTTCTCGGTATGCCTCCTCTCCTCTTCAAGATCATACTGTAAACGCTGCGAACTCAAAAACTAAAAGTTAGTACCCCAGAGTCTGAGAATCAACAAGCTCCACGTTGAAATACAGAACGCTGTCCATGACAAGGCAAGAAGAGAATTGATTCTGTTGGCACAGTAAATGCAAAGAAAGGGTGCTAGAATAGAGTGCTTCCAGTAAATGTTATATAATAAATAACAGCACACGCGGTAGAAACAGATAAAACCAAGGACAATTACGACCAACCAGCCATCTCACTGAAGATGTTTGGAGCAACTTGTGCATAGTGTTCTTCCGTTTACCTGGGAGAGTCAATTCTCAGCATTCATTTATTGCAACACAGGGCGTAAAATTCAACAGGAAGGCTTCTCCATATGAACTATAAAGTGTGTGAAGTTTCATACTTGGTTCATTAGGTAGCGAGGCAGTACATCCATCTAACTAGGGCTGATCACAGAAAAAAGCAGACCTAAGACCAGATAACCCTTCTTTGAAACACATCTTGCTAGTGCTCCTGAGTGGAAAATCTGATGTCACTATAATTTATACTATCCGGAACAAATACATTAATAGAAAGGACTCGTGACTTGGGATCATCGGGAAGGTACTAACTAAGCGACCTGAGACTTTGGTTGTCTTTGTGGAGGATTTCTGCACTCTAGCATCTGCTAAACCCTATTGCAAGTTAGGAAAAAGAAAAATATCTGATAAGGTTTGCTAATCAGAACGTTGAAAAGTGCTTCACAAGTGTCACGAACTGTGTCTGTTTTTCATACGGGGAAAAGGATGTAGACATTAAGGAACAAACTTGATTTACAAGCACCAATAAGTTAGTTGGTTATAAGGAAATTGACAGTACTGACCAAGCTTTTTAATTATTAACTTAGAGTTCTCTGTGATGGAATAAGAGATATCCTCGTAATAGCGAATTCTATATGGGCACAACAACATGATGAGTTCCAAGACAGGAAAAGGGTGATGCCAACTTAAAATTCAGCTTTATTCCTGTGTACTCAACGTGAACAAGTTTACCTACATTCCCCACAACAGATTCTATGCAGACTATACATGTTAACCGACTTAAGCATGCAGTACGTGGTACTAGCTTCTTGTCTCCCTATCTCAAAGTTGTCGTGCAAGCACTTATGATTGTACATAACATTGTGTCCAAAAGCCATTCACATTGTGTACTGTCCTCTGTGAGTACTCAAAGATCACATTAAAAACAAGTAATGAGAGACTTCACTATGTAAAGCTTTGGGCCGAAAACTGCTGGCTTGGGTCCAAATAACCAAAAATGGAACTAAAAAGTACTGCCAGCAAGGTTACAATGATACATATACAACTATGCTTTTAACATAGATGGATAACAACGAATAGCATTTGCCATGACCATGAAAACAGAGCAAGAAGACGGATGTAGATGGATAATAACAAATAGCATTTCCTATGATCATGAAAACAGAGCAGAAGACAGATGTTTAATACCTTGGTCGGTTCCGAAAGTTATAGCATTTGCTTCTCCAATCATTTTGAAAAGTCTGTCAGCATCCTTCCTGACTTCTTCTGCTATTCCCTTCCAAAGTTTATCATCTCCATTGTCACCTTTTGCCAAAAATTGACACGCCTACATCAATGCAAATAACGTCATAAATAGTTGATAGCATCAAAGCAATCAATGGAGTAAGAAATTACAGACCTTATCGGGGTGATGTTTAAGTGCTGCTTTACGATAGGCCTTCCTTATATCTGGTACTGACACTGATGGATCTACTCCTCTGCCATGAAGATTTTCAAGTAAGTTGCTCAAAAAGATCATGGCAATGAAGTCTTCATCGTAAATTCTAAACTTGATTCACATTAAGGATGGGATAAGTCTCTCGAAATTAGTGACTTCAATGGTTGGTTTTGTGATTTCATATTACTGTTGAGATTCTTGGGAAGTAAGACAGTGAATCAAACATAAGGCTTGTAGCACTTGCGCCTTGACGACATGAAATCACATGACAGCACTTACATGTACCACATTGAAAGCCAGAAAGTCGACCAGAATGATGAATATAAAGAAATTGCTGATGTTGAGAAATTTTTATGAGATGTTCTCTAAAGTTCGACAGGAAACAATCATGCAAAAATAAAAAGAAAACATAACCTATCTAAAAAATCACTGGAATGCAGAAAGAGCGAAAAATAGGTAACTAGAAGGGAGAAAATTTCTAATAAAAGATCCTCTCCAAACCACCATATCCATTTGTTGGTTCAATTATTTGCAGATCCAAGGAAAAGGAAAGGAAAGGAAGAAGACTGCCATACTGACTGAGAAAATGAGAAAAATGGAGAATAGGCGGACAATTGATTTTTTTTCCCCAAAAGATGACACTCATTTGTTGTTATTTAGTGGAAGTATTTAAATGAGGAGTGCACAGACTGCACTCTACCAGGAGGCAATAGTCAGGTAAACAAAACAGGCATGTGCGTGGAAGACTTAACATGATTATTATTATGCAGGAACACTATCTTCCCAGTCAAAACTCATTGCTTATTACTACTGTGAAATTTTGTCGATGCACAATGAACTGCTATAAAAGTGTAAGCTGTAAGATGAAGTGCAGTTTACTATTCAAATATTCCGACACTTCCCTTCATGCATAGGCTGAGATTTGGCTTAACACCAAAAGGCAGAAATATAAAAATGGGAGGTAAATAAAGAGCCTGGAAAAATTTGAACTTCGTGATCTCTCACTTTGCTACAATGCGAACTTTTGTAAGACCAACTATATGATGAAGAAATGGTTTAATGATTAAATATTCTGACAAATAATATACCATCTAAGAACCAATAAAAATAGAATAAGCAACCCGTTAAATAACTTCACTCAAGGACCCTGAATTATTTTGCATGATATTTCCCTCTAACAAGGAAAGGAGATAAAGACATTGGCAATTTGCTTAGGCAAAGATAAGAGGAAGACCAACCAAAGAAATTAGACAATGAAGAAATGATTCCTTAGCAGAGAATAACTATGAGAATCCATATATCTGGTTGCTGGAAGCGGAATATGGTACGATATTTACAGAGTCTACACAGAAAGTTCACCTATGAAGGAAAATGTACCATCCCAGAGCATAAAATAAAAGCTGTAAGAAAAGTGACAATCATTTAGAGAAAGGAGGCAATTCTCCATCTTAACAGCTCAAGTACCAAAATTCCAGGTGTTGCTAGACTAGCCAAGTAATATAGCACGTAGCTTGCAGTAGCATGAGGCATAGCAGGATCAATCATTAAACAGTACAAACATGTATAACCCAATGAGAAAACAAAAACTTACAGAATTAGGTATACATCCAAGGGAATATCCTTTCGCGCTGCTTCTCCAATTCACTAAGCCGTAGGCTCGCTGTTTTAGTTCACTGACAGAACTAAGAGATATATCATAAACTCCAGCTTGATTTGTCTTCTCTCTACTTGCTTTGTGAGAATAGAAACAAGTCTCTGGAGGTCCGCTGCTGCTTGTCCAAATCTCTTATCATTTCAAATAAAGTGGCTCGTCTAGATATTGCCTGTATTCAAAGGTAGAAAATGTTTAAAAGAAAAAGAAAACAGCACCAACCAAATTTGAAGCACCTCATTATCGGAATTTTCATTAAAGCAGAATGACTTGTGCATCAGAATGGTCTATGATTAGCCAGTCTTCAATGGCAAATAGGACGGTAGCATGGAACATGATTTGCACTGATATATGTGTGGAACTAGCACAAAGATATGTTGTGCCGGGGGGGGGGGGGGGGGGGTAGGGGAGATGGCATAGGAAAACTTAAGATAGTTTCCATCAAGGCTATGGCAAAGGCTGCAATCAGCAATCGCACAGGTGATTGGCCCAAGATTTGATGCAGCGGCACGATGCACAAAACAAATAGCGTGCCAAAAGGACGTGACTCACATTGCATGAAAGGCAGCAGTGTAATGTTCAACTGCTTCTGCATGCTTCCAGCTAAATGCCTCATTACCCGCTGCCTATGTACCCAAAAATAATATAACAATCATCATCGAAGAACAAAGTAATGTCCCAGATCATAAAGTAATGAAAGTTTCAGTACTGCATCGAGAAGATAACTAATTTAGACAAACATCCGAGTCAACCATGTCTCAATTTACACCTTTTGACTACACGGACTTACATTTTAGATGGTGGCCAAATTGAGAATTTGAAAGGTTGTACAACTACCAGTCCATTTTAGCAT
>JAGVVM010011078.1:0-15179 GCA_019149425.1 Psidium friedrichsthalianum
CCATAAAACCATTGAACCCAGCTTTGGTAGACCTCAAAAGAAAACGACACATATCTTGCGCTCATAACCAGATTTAAAGTGTTAAAAGCATCAGGAGTAGAGAGAAGAACTAACAGGGAAAGGAACAAAAGGCATGGAAACGATCTAGAGTTACCATAAACAGCCATCAACCTAGAGATCCATCAGTTCTAATTAAAACTAGTTCCAATATTTACACATAACACATCATCCAATAACAATTCTCTAAGCTCAATAAAATTCACCTCTTGCAGCAATACTTTCTCATCTCTGTTCTTCTAACATCCATCTAGCTAACAATCTCAGCAATCAAACATACAAAAAAATTTACCACAAAGAAAACCCCAAAAAAAAAAAAAAAAAACTGCTCTCTAAACGAAATCTCTTCAACGATCATATATATTAGAGTCCCATCTACGAAAGTAAACCAAAAAATAAAGGGGGGGGGACGAAAAGCTTACAGATGAGGTCCTGAGATTTTCTGGGTCGGATTGCTTTCGGTTGCACCAGCTTTCAACGTTAATCTCACCCCAGAATTATTAATCCAGATCTCTGACCGAACGAAATCTTGGACTTCCTCCGAAAACGTCCGACCCATTCTTGAAGCTCAACAACCCGAGTTCTCTTACACGCCAAACCCGTCTTCAAAATCTTGGCTTGAGAGCTTCCAATCACAGAAACCTCCATAGTTTCCCCCCAAAAAAGTCAGAAAAACTCAAAACTTTCCCACAAATCAGCCCCCAAAAATCTAAGAACCGGGAGCAAGAAATAGCGGAAAACACGCGATAATTACGCAAAGCTCGATTATCGAGAACAAGATTTCGAAGCAGTGCAAGAACAACCAGTATCTATTCAAAAAATAAAAGAACGAGAGAAGAAAAGGGATTTCGCTCGAATATAGGGAAGAACAACTGCTAGGGAAGTCTTCGAAGGAGACCTTTTTGCTGAAAAACGCAGAATGATGATGAGGTTTCACGTTGTGTCCGAAGAGGAGATATATAGAGGTAGGAGACCACCCGAGGATTGCCCTTTTTTGTGGGACCATCCAAAAAAGATGCCAAAGATCATGACACGTGTCGCAGCGCGTCGTGCCAAATTTTTAGCGCATCAAAATACAAATCCATTTTGGGGCTGCTTTTGTTTTCATTTGTTTGTGGAATAAAATGGAATTCTAAAAAAAAATTGACATGATTTATCGAAATCATTAAAATATACGAGGAATTTCAATTTTATGGTGCTTTTATCTCACCAAAATGAATAATTTAATATATGTTATTAAAATAACACTTGAAAAGTTAATACAAGTATTTTCGTTTATCAATAATAATTTATATTTCATATTTTTGGTGAAATGTTTTTATTTATATTTTTTATTAGTGATAAGTGATGTTTAAATAAAATATTATTCAAATAATCATTTTTCATAAATAACCGAGTCGGAATGATTAATTTTGAATGGGTGCCATTATTTTTTTTTCTCAAAATTTTCCTACATGCTATTTAGGCAAAAATCATTAAAAAAGAATTATCTTCACATAAATGCAATCAATGTGATCATAAACGACGTGTTCAGTTTCCTCCACACACCTCATGATTTGTCACCGTCTAGAAGATAATCTTATCCATAAACCACAAAAACGCGTTTTTGTAGTCCAATAGTGTTCCCTCTCGTGGGGGCACTATTGTAAATTAAAAAGATAGGGAGACAAGAAATTGATAAAATTTGTAACTCCGAGAGAATATATTCAAAATTACAAAAAGAGATTAAAAGTATAACATGAAATGTACTGTGTACCAAGTAGTCGGAAAGAGTTGCGCTACCCGCTAAAATTTTGGGAGGTTGTTAAATTGGTTTGCTTTCCTATTAATAATTTTTGTTTATATGGCCCCCCACGCATTTGAATTTAACCATTTTGATTTCCTTTCATCATGTCCCGTCAATTGTTTTAAATTTCAAATGGAGGTCATTTCTCTTTCGCCATTAAATTTTATAGACTATAGTCGATAAAGATGTTTATAGAGGTCATGAATGGCCCGAGGCTCCATTTTAACACAATTTTGTGTTAATCGATTCAAAAGTTCGAAACCATGAATCACATTGCTGGAGAAAAATTTGCAAGTACTCGCCAAATGGTCAAAAGGGTAGAACAGTAATTCACATTTACTAGTGATTTATTTCGATTAATCAGAAGATGACTACATTTCCAACGTACAAGAAGAACTATTTATGGTCCTTTTTGCGAATGTGATATGTCGAGGAAAAGTTTGGCCACAATGATTGAGGAATCAATAGCATTATACGTTTGAGGTAATAATTTGTAGCTAAGCTATCGGTCTTTTACAAAAGATAGAGAGAGATTTTAAAATTTTCCTCTTGCATATTTAGTCCAAAATTTGTAACATGGTTTGGTTATTAATATTTCACTCTCGTTTTACCCTCTATTAATCAAATAAATATTTCACCATGGAATAACTATTTATGGCCGGTGGACCTGAATTTTTTATTTTTTCGATTTTCATTGCTGTTCATTTTTTTTTGTATAAATGAAAAGGGTGGAGATGAGGGACCGGCACTCTATTGCTATTATATAATGTTCAGTTTGAGGGAAAAAGTTACTTTGCATCATCACGACTCGAAGGCTCGAGATCAGTCACCAAGTGAGAGATTGATGGAGTAATGGAGTCTAATAGAGAAAAGTAATGTTAAAACTTAAGCTTTTACTGCTAACGATATACATGTAATTTTCATCATTGTCGTGTATGCCGTAGACTCCAACTATATATTAGGGCAATCTTATTATAGTTGATGCGAAACTTGAAGCCCAAAGCTTGTAACTTTGATAACGATACTTACAATGAAAAGGTTGCCTAGTGCGACATCGCGATTTTTCCTTTCTGATTTGAAAAGGGTTTTCCACATAAAAACTCTGCTAGTCTTCTTCTCTCTCTTCTATTTAAATATTCGCGTTCCTAACATACAACATATATGTTAAGATACATAGCGATCAAGAATTTTCTTTTTTCATATGAGATATATCACAGTTAGCCAACAAACCATGGCATGTTCGGAAATTCGATGACTCCATGAATCAAACTCGTGATTTCGTGAAAGATCCGGCCGCGGTTTATATATTACGTGGATCTTCGGGTTGCTACCGACGGATGGCGGGGAAAATTGAAAAGTGGAGGAGAAGGTGTCTTTGGAGGACGTGGAGGGAGGGGGCCGCTCTCAATGGACGTGGAAAGTTAGGAGGCCGCCGCCCCCTCCTCACCCTCCGTCGACCTTCGACCTTGAAATTTTTCAAAAGTGCAATTATAGACAAATTTGGATCGACCTGACACGTGGCGTTCGCCCGCAGGGTGATGCCCCTGTGCTGACTCATCTCCAAGCCAGCCTTTGGATTTTTGTGCTGTCTTTTTGGCGAGTTTCGTTTTTCAGATTCTATGGCACTGATTTGCCACACCAGCGCACAAGTTTTTGGTAAAGGTAAGATGAAGATGAGGCAGGAATTTTGTGGGGTCAAAAACTACTCCATCGCGGCCGGCGGGGGGCGTGCGTTGTACGGTTTTTTTGTTGTGTATCTTATCCAACTTTGGACATGAGAATTTCACTTGGTGCCCTTTGGATCATGAAACTAATCCATCATGGTTGGTGGCGAGTTTAGGTTCACAACCATAATGGTCCATTATTTGAGTAAGGTTTTACGAGTGCAGGCAAGGAGCTGATCAAAATCAACAACGTATAGAACAACTTTCCTCTCCAGATGGGAGTTCGTTAGATTAGCACTAGTTATTCCATTGATGTCGACCAGACCGGTCAAACAAATGGGTCGGCCGGGTCGAAAATGGTTAGAACCAACTTGACTCATTATCATGACCTTAAATTAAAAATTCCAAGTTAATAGATTACTAGATTAATTAAATAATTAACTAACCTAATCCGAGCCTCACAAACTCTATCAATTCGCAACTTAGGCTCATATGATTTTTATCAGAAAAATCTTCAATTGGAGCCGCCACTAATCATTTTTTAATAGATAGATTAGACACTTAAAAAAGTATTGAGAGGATACTTTATTTTCTACAAATTAGAGATTTAGGTTCGAGGATTTAATTACATTAACTTTTTGATTAACGCACTTTCGATACCATTTTTATGAACAAAGACTTGAATTGGCAAATTCAATTGACCCATTTTAAAAATCAAGGTGCATTATTTTTTTGGGTTTTTCTTGATTTAATGGATGCTATGCAAGTGCAAATCTAACTATATGATGAAATGGGATGCTTATGCATGACAAATTTTTTTTAAAAAAATCAATTTTTAATGCAAGTAAACATGAAATTCTACTCTAGATGACATGCCACATGAAATTTAACCTAAAATGACATGTGATGTAAATTAGTAAAATCACGTTACATATTAAGACAACGCATGAATGACGGTCAAGAAGTGGTATAACGCAACATCACATGAAACATAGCACAATGACGCGCAAGAATGCATGTGAAAAGCATGGAAATATCTAAACTATAAGAGATGCAAATGAATGATTTCATATTTATGAATTTTTTATTTTATGACGTACCGAAAAGGAATCGGTCCAAAATTAGCAACATTAACATAAATTAAGAAATTGATTCCTCATATTAAAAGTCATCTTGGGAGCTTCCAATCACAGAAACCTCCATGGTCCCGCCCCGCCCCCCGGGGCCCTCTCTCTCTTCAAGAAAAGTCAAAAAAACTCACAACTTTCCGACAAATGAGCTCCACAAAAATAAGAACCTGGAGCAAGAGAGAGCTGAAAACACGCGAAGATTACGCAAAGCTCGATTATCGAGAGAGAACAGGATTTCGAAGCAGTGCAAGAACCCCTATTCAAAAAAAAAAACGAAGTGAGAGAAAAAACGGGATTTCGCTCGAATACAGGGAAGATATATAAGGCCTATTTGATTCAACATTTGCAAAGAGCTTTGAAGTTATAAAGCCTCTTCACCAAATGCAAATAACATTATGTTCGTTCTCTACTCAATTTTGATGAGATGCAATTGTATTTTCAAAAGACCCTAAAGTTCTTTAGCTCAAAGTGGCTTTAGAGGTATTTTGAGAAGTTACATTTTCAAAATGCAATTATAATTTTTTAATTTTTAATTTTTTAATTTTCTGTTCTCCTTTTTCTTTTAAAGAAAGTAACTAAAAAATAAAATGTTTAGAGGGAGACCACCTGAGCATTGCCTTTTTGCGGGACCACCCAAAAACGACGCCAAAGGCAGTGAAACGTGTCAAAGGTTCATTGTGCCAAAATTTTAACCGCATAAAATTCACATTTCGGAACTGCTTTTCATCACAATAATTAAAATACACAAGGAAACCGGTTTCAATTTTATGGTCCTCTTATTTCACAAAAAAAAAAAACTATTTTGCATTTATTTTATTGAAAATAATTGCTCGAATAGTTATTAAAAATATTTTTATTATCACTAATAATTTATATTTAATATTTTTTATCATGCTTTTTTATTAAGAATATAAGTGATCTTTATTAATACAAATTATCTAAATTAATCATTTCCAAAAAAGTAAATAAACGGAAAAAGGAATGATTAATTTATGAAGGGATAACCGTTGCTTTTTATGAAGCCATATATTTACCATATTTTTCTTTTCTCAAAATTCTCCTACATGCTATTTAGGAAAAAATCATGAAAAATAATTATCTTCACATAAAATGCAATCGATATGACCATAAACGACCTGTTCCTCCACATGCCTTATGATTTATCACCGTTTAGAAGAGAATCTTATCCACAACCTGCGATAACAATAATGTTCCCTTTGGAGGGGGTATTGTTTTAAATTAAAGAGACAGCGAGATAAGAGATTTTATAAAGTATTTAATTCCAAGATAATAAGGCCCCATTTTTTCATAGAAAATATTTTTCTCTAATTTTCGGTGTTTGAAGGGCAAAAAATGAGTGGCAAACAGAAAATATTTCTTAGTCAATAGAAAAATCCTTCTGAAATTGAGGAAAATGATTTCTATTTTGAGAAATATAAATTATTTTCCCTTTTGTCTTAGGCTTCTCTCTCGCATGTAACTTTTCTTTCTCTCTCATCCATCCTCGACAGTCATGAATTGCGCTTGATCATCAACAAGGCTTCAGATCTGGACTACATGGATCATAGTCAGGCAGAAAAGCATGGCTTCTGCTCCTTTGCTTCATGCTTTCTTCAAATAGCATATGGCCAAATGCGAAGGGATGGCTTTTAGATTTGGTGAGCTTGAGACTCGCCAGCCTCGAGCAAGCCCAAGATCGTCGGGGCCATTCGAGCAAAGCTCTCTTGTGGCTGGTCATCGACTGTCATCGTCACCATTCGTCGTTTGCCGATCATAGCTGTGGCCTTGTCTCCAGACCTGACTCGCTTGCTGATTGCCGCGATCCTAGAGCTCCTCGAGCTAGAGGCCATACAAAAGCTCTCTTCTTTGTATGCCAAAGATGAAGAAGAAGATGGATGGAAGAGGGAGATGACAGTGCGATGGCCAGCCGAAGAAGAAAGGTAAAAGACAAAAAAAATAAAATAAAATAATTGGAAAAATAAAAAATTTAAAAATAGAAAGTAAAAATTTTAAAAATTTTAAAAAATAAAAATTACTGAAATAGGCGAAAAATAATTTTCCATACAAAATGATGAAAAATATTTTTCAGTTTATTTTCTTTTTCAGCCAAATACAGAAAAATATCGTCATTTTTTCGGAAAACGACTTCTTGAAATATATTTTCCAAAAATACCACATTTTTCGTGAAACAAATGGAACCTAAATAGAAAAATTACATAAAAATTTCGGCCTTGTAGTAAGAAAATTGCACCGAGTACCAAGTGGTTGGAAAGAACCACTAAAATTTTTGGTATGCTGTTAAATGATTCTATTTTCTGATTAACAATTTTTTTAATATTGCCCACAAGCATTTCAATTTCAATCATTTTAGTTGCCTTTCATCAAGTACCATCAAATTGTTTTAAATTTCAAGTGAAGCTCAATTTTCTCTTTCGGCTATTGAATTTCATAGTCACAACTCGATAAAGATATTTGAAGAGGTCATGAATCACGTGCCTGGCACAAGGCTCCATTATTAACCGCGCGAGATTGCGTTTGCAATATTTGACTCATTTATCAGTTAAATCAAGATTCAAAAGTTCGAAATCATGAATCACATTGCTGGAGAAAATTTGCAGTTCCCCTGCCAAATGGTCAAAAAAGGGCACAACGGCATTTTGCATTTTGCTCATAATTTATTTTTTTTATCGATTAATCATAAGATAGATGACGAATTTTCAACGTACGAAAAGAATTAGAAAAATTATCAAAAAGTTTTAAACCTGCTACACTTTTATCAATTCAATCCTAAGTTTTTTGATTTTGTTAATTCAGTCCCAGATCTTTACATTTGTACCAATTCGGTTATAGACTGTTTTTTTTTGTTACCAATTTAGTCATAAACCCTTTGTATTTGTACAAATTTAGTCCATCCGACACGTTGACATGGATTCTCTCAATGCTAACATAGTCGCAAATGCAAATGTGGGTAATTTTTAAAATATTCTAATATTTTATCCATTTTTTTTTTTAGATTTTTGCTCTTTCTTTCTTCTTCCTCGGGCTGACGAAGTTGTCTCTCCCCAGCCCTTGCCCTAGTGCCACCCCTAGTTTCTGGCCAGCGTTGTGGCGACCTGCTGGAGGAAGAAGGAATGAAAAGGGCAAAATTGCATCAAGTATCAAGTGGCCAGGGAAAAGCTCGATAAACTTTTTTGGGGTTGTTAAATAGTTCTCTTTTTCCTATTAATAATTTCTGTTTATATGACCCACAGGCATTTGAATTTTGTTTCCCTTTTATCAATTGTTTTAAATTTCAAATGGAGGTCAATTTCCACTTTCGGCTGTTAAATTATGTCGTGAATCACGTGCCTGGCACGAGGCTCCATTACCAACCGCGCAAGACTGGGGTTTGCAATATTTAACACGTTTCTGCAGTTAAATCAAGATTCCAAAAGTTCGAAGTCATGAATCCCATTGCTGGAGAAATTTCCAGTTACCTCTGCCCAATAGTCAAAAAAGGTTACAACAGTAACCGCAATAGATGACTTTCCAAAGTATGAGAAGAACTATTTGTGGTTTTTTTTTTTTTCAAATGTGATCTGTCGAGGAATAGTTTGGCCACAATGATTTAGGATCAATAGCATGATCCATCTCAAGTAATAATTCTAAGTTAATCGTATAATTTACAAAAGTAAGAAATTTCAAAATCTCCCTCCTGCATTCTATTTTGTCCAAAATTTTGTACCACGTTTGGTTCACGAAAATAATATTCCATTCTCGATTTATTCTCTATTAATCAAATAACTATTTCACCGTGAATAACTATTTTTATGAATGGATCATTTATTTATACAATTTTCATTGCTTTTTATTTTATTTTTTTAAATGAACAGGGGGTGGGGAGAAGGGATTAGCAGTAAAAGTCCCCATACTTGTCATCATAAAAGTCCTACATCTATTATAGAATGTTCAGTTTGAGTGAAAGTTATTTCGCATAATTCACGACTTCGAGATCAGTCTCCAAGTGAGAGACTGATGGAATTATATGGATTAAAATAGATAAAAATAATATTCAAAATTAGGGTTTCTACTACTAATAACATATATGTAATTTCATCAAAATTATGCATGCGATGGACTTGCTATATATTGAGGGCAATTTTTTTTTTTTTTGTAGTTGTAATGCTAAAGGTCGAAGCCCGAGAGCTTGTAATTATGACACCGATACGGACACTGATACCAATAACGAAGAGATTACCTAATACAGTACCATGATTTTCCTTTTCTAAATTTGAAAAGGGCTTTTCACCTTAAAAATTTCACTTGTCTTCTTCTCAATTTTTTTTTTTTCATTTAGCTATTCGTGCTCCTAATAAACCGTAAGTATATCAAGATACTAGCAATCGGAATGTTTTTTTGCCACATAAGATGTACCATGGTTAGCCAATGCAACATGATCTATTCGGGACTTTGGTCACCCAGTCAATCCAACTCATGATTTCGCCAAAGATCTGGCTATGAAACGTGAAAAGTTAGGGGGCCGCTCTCGATCACGTGGAAAGTTAGGAGGCCACCGCCCCTCCCCACACCCCTCCATCGACCTTCACCTTAAACTTATCAAAACTGCAATCATAGAAGAATTCGGATCGGCCCGACACGTGGCGCACACCCATATGGTGATATGTCTGTGTGCTGACACATATCCAAGCAAGCCTTTGGATTTGATATACGTATCTTATCCAGCTTCGGATTTGAGAATTTTACTTGGTGCACCTTTTGGATCGGGACGACTAATCCATCATGGGGGTGGCAACATTCGGTTCACCGATCACTATGGTCCATTATTGGGTACGGTTTTTAAGTGTGCAGGCAGGGAGCTAGCTAGCCGGCCGGTTGAAATCAAGGAACCGTGTAAAATATAATTCCGATAGTTAATTGAATGACATCAATAGTGAGTCTGTTGAATTAGCACTAGTTATTCCATCGGTGTCAACTAGACCCGTCAAATGGATGGTTTGGATCGGATCGAATCGAAAATAATTGGGCATAAATTGATTCATTTAACCCGTTTTGACATATTTTCATGCAATACAAATCCAGTGACCCGTACAATACCTAACCTAACTCATACATGACTTGACCCATGTTACTGAAATATTTTAATAATTAACCAAACTTAAGGAATCTCATCCCCAAACAGAGGTGGTAGCACTGAGCGAGCAAGCGAGAGAGTGAAGTAAATTGTGAACCTATTTAATATCGATATTTTTTTTTTTTACTATCATAAATATATTTATGACCTATTTACTGAATATAATTAACCCATTGAACAATACATTCCTATCAAGTATGAGTTAGGAAATAGATTTATGATCCATTTTGGCAGATCTAACGTGGATAATCTCTGAGGTATTTGGGGTATTCATAAAATGTCGCACTCGCTTGACAGTTTGATTGTCTTCGACTTCGCTTGCTCATTTGATCTAACACGGCATCAAGTATTCTAGCATCAATACTCGCAATTAATGTCGGGACCATTTGATTAACGGTATACTAAAATACTCATAATCCCACAACTTTGAAGGTAAGAATGGAATATAATATTAACTAAGGTCGGTCCAATAATGACTTATCCACCCTGAATGTGTGGAAAGAAAGCAACGTACATCAATTGGCGGGAACGACGAGCCCAATATTCTATCAAGTACGGTCCAACGATGGTGCACCAAGTTGGCCTTTGCCGTGGGTTTGCGTGCGTTGATCAATCGGTTAAGCGACTCAGCGAAGCAACGTCTAAACCACAATTAACGAGACGAAACATGATTAGAGGCTAAATCATTCCTGTTCCTTAATTAGGATTCGATTACTCCAAAGTAATGATGCGGCCGCCGCAAGAATTCCGGTGTGTGAACTTTGGCTTCTACTTGGTATGATGACCCCCTTCATTTTCTTACGTGGTACCGACTTTTCCTTATTGAGTTTTGGCAATTTCTGGCCACCCCTTGAAATTTATTTTTGTGGACTTTCACGTTGTAGGAAAAACCGGAGACCATCGTTCACACGTGTAGAAGAAAAGAGATTGTACATAAAGTCCAACACGGAATGTCGGGTAGACCCAACTTTCTAACGTGGTCTCCAACAAAAGTTCGTTCATAATGCGTTGGGTCACAAAATTGCTCGCTTCACCTCTTCTTTCAGCTATTGCCGCTGGTGATTTTCCACCATTGTTTTGCTTGGGCAGGAAAAGGAGAGAGTATTTCATTGGAGAACATTACATAATTCCTAACCGAGACCCCCTTCAAACTTATATGAGCAGTTTTTTTTAATTTAATAACTCAAAAGTAAGGTTCACCCCCGAATGATTATCACCTTGAATATTCTTATTGGAGGCTTCACCGGCACGAACCCGACATTATCATTTCACATCGACATGATAACCTAGTATACGTGGCGGTTTTACACGTTTCTTTTTCGATCGACCTTTCCTCTCAGTTTGGTCAAGATGATCCAAAACTACAATACGGCCAGTTGAAAAGGTGCGATCCAAAGGGAATCATTTCGGCAAACCTCATACTAGCAATCAACCATCCGATGATTAGAACCCACGTGTAGGTCCCAGCTGAGATTCTCATCGTTTCATCTTTCAATACATGGGTAGTTCGTGGCAAGAGTTGAATGGCGGCAAGAGTTGAATGGGGATAGGTGTGGATGAACGATGACGACCCGTGCCATTCCATGGATTGGGCAACGGGTTGTGTTGCATCCATTCATTTGGGGGTCCATTTCAAGGAAACATGTCGAGGTGGACTGGGCCCAGATGTGATGATGTCTGATGGGCAATTTACACTTTGTTTGGAAAAAGCTTTTGGGAGGTGAGGAAAGTGAAGAAGAAGAAGAAGACGGAGAAAAGAGAGGCGAAGAAATTATTTCTTTTGCTAGTGAAATTACACGAAAATATTAAGTGGCCTAGAAGAGAAGGGTAATATGGTGAAAATGTATGGAAAAAATTTCAAATAAGGACCCGAAGTGCTTTCATATTCTCAAATAAGAACCTAAAGTAGAAATTGTTTCAAATAAGTGCATGAAATGACATAACAGTTTCAAATAAGGACATCAAGTAGCCATGTCGTCTCAAAAAAGGGCTTGACCTCAAGGGCATTTTCGTTATTTACTTTTTGATTTTTTCCTTTTTCTATTTTTTAAATAGAAAAAGTTACAATTTTTTTAAAAAAAATCCATCATCTTCTTCTCCTTCCTATATCCAACTGCTGCAACCACCACCAACATCTATGGTTGCCGCCCACCCCCAGTGGGGCATTGGCGATAGCCCGCGAGGTCGTCCTCGCCTCGACGAGGGCCCACGACCTCATCGGAATCGAGAGAGGGCCATTATCCTCTCCCAAATCTGGGCAAGGATCGTCGACCCTTGCCTAGCATTATCGATGCCCCATCGATGATGGGGCAATAGCCACAAGTGGGAAGGGAAGTCCTCTCACCAACTAGAGGGAAGATCTATCAATGGCGATGGCAGAGGGCTGAGAGGAGGTGGGGGTGAGGAGGGAGAAACCATCGATGCATGACTTCGACGATGTTTGGGTTTAGGATTGATGGAGGGAAGGAATTTCAAGGGTAGCACATCAAGATGGTTGCTACGCTGCAAGAGGTGACGGAGATTTGGTTGGGGCGATGGTGATGTTGGTGGTGGTGGTTTCAATTGTTGTTGTGGCAAAATTAAAGATGATGAGGACAATGGCCTTTTTTAAAATTTTTTTTAAACATTTTAAAAAATAGAAAAAGAAAAAAAATCAAAAAATGAAAAGGTAAATCACAAAAATGCTTTGAGACTAGGCCCTCTTTTGAAACTACATGACAATTTTAGGTCTTATTTGAAACGCGTTTCACTTCAGGTCATTATTTGAGAAAATGATAGCACTTCGAGTCCTTATTTGAAACAAGATTCATTTCACGCCATTATTTGAGAAAATGAATGCACTTTAGGCCCTTATTCGAAAATTTTCCAATGTACGGGGATTTGTGGATTTCCTGAGCTTTTCTTCTCAATTTCCTTTACGGGGGTGGGGCCATGAAACAAATTCTGCTCTCATATACATTTCCCCCTTTGTTACCAAACAACAGGTTTTCTTTCCTCCCTCTTGTGACGGCCCCAAGACCACCCCGCGAGTTTTCCTGTGCTTTTTATTATTATTTCCCTTTTACCAAATTTTCTTAGGCTTTACTTTTACCATGGAAGCGTATCGAGTCTAATTAAAATAGCAGACATAACAACCTTCAAAACATTTATGAATTCACATATTTTTATATATGCATCATATATATTTTACAATACTATATAATCCTCTATTTACTATTTACACAACAAAATTTTGGACGTTTTGCCTACTTCGTCAAGCTGTCACCTTCTGCTACTCACCATCACATCTTACTACTAGTTCCTCCATTCATTCGGCTCCGCTATTCATGGCGACCTACCACCCTCAAACCTAGCAGTCCATCAAAGTTTCTTAAAGGACCTCCCATGAGCATGCCATTGATATTCTGGTAATAGGACATGAACTCCAAGGAAAGAGATAGAGAGAATCCAATATCAATTTAGACAATGACCTTAATTCTCGTCTACATTGATGACCTTGTGCTAGGATACCTCAATATGAGTGGGCATTCTAAATAGAGGGGCTCATATTAGATCCATTTAATTTCCTGAAAAGTAAAGAGATGATCAAGCAGCCTAGCTAGTAAATGAAATTACTAGACCTAAAGCAGGAATACCGGCCTTGTATTCAACAAATTTATCCTGTGAAACTATTATAAGGATGCAATATATATATAGATCACATATCAATCTACATGACTCATAGATTCCATCACATAACTTTTCACTCATAAGGACTATGAGCTTGTCAGCTCACTTTCATAATCTCTAAACAAGCTAATTTTGGCTCTCGTAGTCATTTCCCGGGAATGCTTACTCGGGGGTCTAATGTTACACAAACAACAACGTCTCGTGTAATTAGCTTCACAGGAATGATAACTCGTAAATTTACCCACAATAATGAACCCTTGTGTCTTTAAGGGAACTAAACGGCCATTTCTGGCTCCGGCCACAGTTGGCTCACTGAATCGGGTCTACTCCGGCTTGCATATGGCACTGACGTGGCTCACGCAGAGGTCCACCACGTCATTTTTTTAAAATTTTAAATTTTTATTTAAAATAATTTGAAAAATAAGCTATTTTTTTAAAGCTAAAAACACAAATAGTCACACAAATGACATGTTTCAACATCAATGTAACACTTCATTGAAGTAATAAGCAGCACATTGTCGTCTTAGAAACTAGTACTCTATTTACCTGTACTTGAATATGGAGACTTAGAACTATGACTTAGAGCTAAGGCAGCATCAGTGTGTGGCGGCAATAGTGGGCGATGGCGGGGAGGTGTCGGCGGTCCGTGGTGAGGTAGCGGTGGGAGGTGAGGGAGAGAGAGAGACAGAGAGCTGGCGGTAGAGAGACAGGGGGAGGAGGAGGTAGGCTTCTTGTCGGTCCCAAAATGGGGTACCAATCCTTTTAATAGACAAGTTTTTGTCATTTACAGTATTATATATTTGTTTCTTGTCTTTGATCTAATTGGGACATTAACAAGCCTATTAATCACATTTGTCACCGTATCTTAGTTAACCCATGATCATTTTTCTAATGGTCAATCTTATCCTTTAGGTTTTAGAATAGGTTCTTGGCAATTTTCATTGGATACAAGTATCTAGAAAGATTAATTATTATTAATGGCAATCATTACTAGCTTAATTCAATAGCTAAACCATAATAATATCCTAATCTAATCTTATCATTGAATTTAAGTTCGGTTGTAATCAATTATCGAACAATGAAATTGTGATTGGTCAGAAACCTCTGGTTTGAGTGGGTGAGTGATGGATACTAGCATGGCTAACACCATTTAGCCCGTTGCTGTCTTATGGTGACACGGACCCAAGCAGCCATACCAGCAGAACATCCGGCACATCATGGTCCAACTAGCCGAAAATTTATTTTATGATATTTTTTATGCTGATTATTATTAAATTTTTTTTTTAAATATAGGCGTAACAATCATTTCTAGGGTCGCATGTATCCGACATATTTATTGTTCCATCTTGTATGTTCATTTATGCCACCTTATACTTAGCTATTGAAAATGACATTCATCTTATCCTATCCTTGAAAATGACACACATGCGTTCATCTATCTTTCATTTCAAAATGACATATTCTTATTCATATTTTTCTAATTGACTTCAAATTGACTTACTTTTTATTATAATTAATAATCAAAGCATCAAGATGGGGGAACAAAAGCGCACATGGAGCATGATGCCAGGCAACGATGGCCAACAAACTAGTGCGCCACCAAAATGGGAGGATAGGCACTGCACAGACGAGATTTCTGTGCCTAAGTGCAGTTCGGAGTAGGTTGGGTAAGTGACTGGTTAGTCTTGCTCCTCACGATTGGCGGATCAGGGCATCCACCTTGACTTTGGTCCTAATCCTTG
>JAGVVM010011082.1:0-11933 GCA_019149425.1 Psidium friedrichsthalianum
CCTATGCCTATCACTCGTCAGTTGCTATTTTACGGATAAATCAGCTAACTGGACTTTGGAACAAAAAGTTGTGAAGCATTGGCAGCATTAGAAGCAGATACTACCACCTGACCAGTCAGCAAATGCCCAACCTGTCAAAAATTTCTCAATCCAAACCAATAAAAACTGAAACTACAAGATAAACTGCCTTACATTAGCATCAGATTCTTGCAATCTATCCACAATATCAACTACATCAAAAACTGTATCAAAGTTTTCTCCCCCACCTTGTACAAGCAAAAAGGAAGGTATGACAAGCAAAACTGGAGGGGTAAGGAAGAAATGTGATGAGATTATATTGCTTGCTATGCTAGTTTCGATGAATAATAAGGCATAATCCTTAGCGTGATTGTTTATGAGCTATGAAGTCTTCAACATGAAGAAATTGGAGTCAACTACACCAAAACACCTAATCTGATGATTTGAAAACTCACCTGAGACAATTTAATTGAGTAAAAGGAACTATTCATTCATTCTTCTAGAGTCAACATGTTTAACAATCTTGGCAGGTGCAACCAAACCATGTAAAATGCAACAGAAATGTCGAACGCCATTTAAGAAGATTTTCTTTTCCAAACCTCATTCGAGTTGCCAAGTTATATGTCAACATTCTGCTGAGAGTGAATATGAACCATTTACTGTAGAATCTGAACTAATATTTAGAACCACTGATTTGCAACCCCATTAGAGTTGCCACGTTTATGTCTATCCACTTCTGTTGAGAGGGAATGTGAAACATTTAGTGCAGAGTCTAAACCAACATTGAGAATTACTGAAGTGGCCTCCATAACATTTTACTTGGTGCATGTATAGTTGGCCCTCAAATTTATTAGTTCCTTTTCCAGCTCAGAGCACCTCGTGTTCTCCTTAACAAGATTTTCTCGAAGACAACATATTTCACCATCTACTACTTGATTATGGATGGCAAAGCAATAAATTGAGAAATGGTAGCTTCGTCGGTAACCATACGAAAATTAGAAGGATTTTGTCAGAGTACCCTCAGGACACTTCTCAAGTGACTAAATAAGGAAAGTTCATTTCAGTACACTAACTTCTCTTGTTATATGTACAATTAACGCATTGGAAATAATGCATGCTTAACAAGTAAAGGCTTAACGAGTGGCCCCCTCTCGTTAACATGGTCATGCTGAATAAGAAAACGCTAAGAGATACTCACTGTTAAGTACCTTCAGTTTATCATTACATGATTTGGCCATGGCGTCAAAAACTTTGAGCTCAAATGACCAATGGCTATCAGCTTTGAGCTCGAGCGATCATGGTGGCCATGAGCTTTAAATATCTAGTCATCATGGCCACAAGTTTCGAGCTCAAATAGTCATGGCCGCAAGCTAACGGTGAAGCTAGATCTGGCATAGCAACCGCAATTCGAACTCAACTGGCCATGGCTGTGAGCTTCAAGCTCAAGCTGCCATGGAGGCCACAAGCTTTAAATCCAATGTTATAACTCTACTTTTTACTGCCAAAAAATAAAACTTTAGTATAAATTTTTCCCTCGCAATATTCGTTTGAGCACCCTCGATATAGCAAAATCTTGTACTTGCAATTGCAGCAAATATGTTAATCATTCATCTCTAGAACAGGTGTACAAATCACAAGAAGAAAGAGAGTGCCAAGATGATCATATATCACTTTTACTGTGACTGTTGACTGAGTTGTTAAAATCTAAAGGTCAATGGATTGTGAGGATAAATTGCATGTTTAGTCACCAAACTTTACCCTATTCAAATCATAGAAGTCAAAATTCTTCAGTTTGACCGCTCAACTTCCTTTAGCATGTCAAAATGTACTCAATCATGCTCTGTCAGAATACTAATCAAAGCAACGAGAATGTACTGGTGCTTACATGACACTGAGGTGGCGCTACTCTAGCGTAAGTGAGTTTTATAGGAGCTTTCATTTCCTTCCTTCCTTTTTCAATGTTGGTTTTGGTCACTCCATCCAAAATAACAAATTAGCCAGTGATTACATTGTCTTAGACTAGATCGACACAAACAAATGCTGGTCAATCACATCATGGGGCTACTACTTTTATGTTTTTCTTTTATAGAGAAAAAGGATGCCTGCGCTCCAAAAACCTAACACGCTCGGCTTGCTAGTCTAGACCATTCCAACGTTTTACTACATAGGTTTCTCTTTGCCGAGCAAAGGAAGGAACCCACACCACACCACACAAGCAGCGAAAGAGCCTGAAAGCTCCATTGCCTGATGTGAATCTATCATAGTTAAAGTAAACAATTGAAGCAGCAGTAAAATGACTGCAAATTCCATCAAACGCCAACACAAGGTCTTTAACTTTTGTTGAATGGAGCATTGCCTTGTCATGATGAGTTTTAACACAAAAAAGTTCCTCAGGAAGTGTAATAATACGTTGTTAGGGAACTATAGGACCCGAAAACCATTTACAAGAGCATAGTGGTGGTTTGCAGATGCACACATCAAGCAAATTTATTCAAACACTTTAATCATGCATGTCAAACCAATAAAAAGAGTACAGTACCGCAGACACATCAATGCCACCACATGCAACATCAAGCAAATGTATTCAAACATTGGAATCACGCATGTCAATCCAATGAAAAGAGAACAGTACCACAAAAACATCAATGCCACCATATTTCATTCTCTTGGGCTCTTCAACTCTAGGAGCTGTCAGATAATGTCTCGTCGTACCAATTGGATTGGAAGATTCCTCCACATTGTTAAACCTGCATATGCCAGCAGCACAAGTATCAAATTATATTACACAAAAAATTCATAGTTTAAATGAAGTAGCATTGTAGATAGACCCATACTCAATCTTCGTATAAGGTGAAGCTTGCCGCAGAAAAATATGACGCATCAAGGTAGTCATCTTCTCCTTGTTTAATTGTCAATACAGCAGTGCAGTTACAACAACCATAAATCTATGTATTAACAACTTAGAGTCATCTTCTCCTTGTTTAACTGTCAATACAGCAGTTACAACAACCATAAATCTATGTATTAACAACTTAGAGATCATCTTCTCCTTGTTTAACTGTCAATACATGCAATTACAACAACCATAAATCTATGTATTAACAACTTAGAGATGATAAGATAACAATGCAGATTGCTAAAATCTCCTTGATTCTTCAATAACTTGAAACCAAGACGACTTCTTGTTCAACAACAAACATTTTGACCCAATAAAATCTAAAATCAATAAGAACCCAATATGTGGAACAATCCTACCAAAGTCATCCGCTTCTTGCCTTCCAAGTGATCTTGCAAGTATCTGGTCAACTATAATACCAACTTAAGTTAGTAGCCATCAATTTTTTTTATTTCTTTTATTATAAGTAGCCATCCAAATTTAGCACCATAAACATGAAGACTACACATGGACATCCAAATTCTAAATTGTCTGCAAAATGCATAGGACCAGAAGAAAAGGCATTCCATCATTAACTATTGACACGCGAGTCTGTATATAAACTGTTACTGATCAGAATACGGAAGATCATTACCAAAGAATCCTGGTAATGCTTCTGCAACACTTTCTTTGGGTCTTTTTGGTGCTCCAACAATGACTTCATAACCAAACCGAAAAAGGTCAATGCCATTACTGTATAAGTAACTGTAAGCATTATTAAAATCATTAGTTTGACTATCTTGTGATGACAGCTCTAGGTATTTGTAGTAATTAACTGATGAAAGGAAGTCAAATAACATAATCTCAAGCACAAACCAATAAGCATGGATGTGTTATTGATGAAATTACTTTCAATTAATCTTGTCCCTACGAAAAAACAAACCATGCAACCATCACATGAAGCTCGTACTTCATTATTACAATTAAAGTAACTACATTGAGAGACTTGCTAAGTACTCTTTTCCATTATTCACATTCTAAAGATAAGGAGAGACTAGCTAGAGTATTTCCCACGTGTCTTACACAAAAGGAAAACATCAAACCTGATTCCAGTTCTCTCTCTTTCAGCCCCAGCAAGGTCAGCAATTGTCAATAAGGCAGCACTAGATCAATCTTCTCCATCATGTTTTGTAGACACATTACGGATGTTTATCAACCATTGGGATCGGCTACAAACATGAAACAACTTCTGTGTGAAACAAATTTTGCTAACTATAATTCAAAATAAAGCAAAATTAGTGCCATAGTTACCAGGTGGACTAGCATATATTCAAGTTCAAACAAGCAATTCTTTCATCATAAGAGAGATAACAAAAATCAATGACCTGCAACAGCAGGTCCCAATTCAATGAAATTAATATTGCTGCAATAGTTGGCATATCAGAAAATAAGAGGAAAATAGCAGGAAACCATGTATCTATAAGCCCAAGTCAAACGATCGAAGTTAAGACCTCCCACTTCATAGTGCATGTTATGGCATACTTGTGCACATCAACAAATGCATATAATTGACTATCTTATGTTTCCTCACAGAAATTGATTAGCCACATCATAGTAAGTTGGGTCACAATCCTTAAGTAGAAATGCATTCAAGGCCAAGGGCGCACTCATAAGTACATGGAACACCTTGAAGAGAAACCATGGCAACATCACACTTCACATTCATATCGACGAGAGCACAATGTGAAGAGTCTATTTGTTGGTATGAATTACATTTTAGTCATGAATGATGAGTTATGAGGCACAATCATTAAGGGTTAATGAGGTGGCAATATGACAGAAGAATTGTAGTCTTGGACACGGTGGCCCTAGGAACTTATTTTCACATTCAAAGAGAAGTTCCAGTTCCTTGTAGTCTTTGACGACTCCGGTAGCTCCGCAAGAGTCTAAGAGGATCAAATCCGAGGTCTATGGAGGTTTCTCTGAGGTCTTCTCTCCAGATTCCGCGCAGGTTTTGCTCTCATTTCACTGTTTGCTAGAATCACAAAGGAAATATGAATTTGTGTTCACTTCAATTGATGTCGGTAGTTGAATTCATGATACTAAATCTGCTCTTCGCGATGACTCATTTGTTGCGGCGAAAATGGAGTTTGAAGCAAACATGACTGAGCAGATCATTACATTGCTCTTCCTTGCCTGATATTTGGGATTTGGGAATTTAACCAGTGACAATTACAGAATAGTTTGGTTTTTTTTTTTCTGCTGTTTTATTGATCTCGTGGATTATCTCTCAACTTGCTGTAAGAAGAAGTGCATGAAAGCATGGAGAGCCACTTGCGGATGATTTTTTGAGGGATAAAAGTGGGATGCTGGCTGTGCTGGGGCCTAGTGGCTCTGGCAAGACTCATACAGTTTTTGGGATTCCCAAAGACCCAGGCATGGTGCCTCTTTTGCTGAGACAGATTTTTGAGCATTCGAAGGGAGGAATCTTTAAGTCCCAGAGGTAAAATCTGAAAATCTTCGTCGGATAAAGTGGTTTAAAAAATAATCTTTCAGAAGTTCAGTTTTGATCGTCCAGAGCATGATTGTTCATTTCAGCTAACACGGTATCTTTCCAGGTCTTCTTACTTTCAATGTTTGAGATATGCACAGAACGAGGGAAAGGGGAAAAGGTGTTTGGTTTGTCTAATGGCTCTAAGCTTTCTAGGCAATAGGGGACTCTGAAAGGTCTCCAGGAGGTGATTGTTGATAGTTATTTATGCTTTCAGAAAATTGGCATTTCTTCTTTTCTGCTTCATTTGTATGTGATTTGTTGATAAGATATGATGAATTAAATTTATCAATTGAAGCAGGTCATCATTACTGACTTAGAACAGGCAGAGTCCTTAATAGCCTGTGGAATGTTGAAGCGTGCCACTGCCATGATGAACACAAATAGTCAATCAAGGTGAATGCAAAGACCTCTCACTTTCAAAAGTGGAGGTTGATCTATTTGGGGCCTTCTGTGAAGAACAACTGGTGTTTCTAGTATTGAATATATGGTACAAAAAAGTGCTTATGCATAACTACAACTGGGTGAACCATTATTGTTGCAATTTATTTACTATGCTTGTGAAAAATTATGATTTTACTCGTACACTTGCTACTAATAGGGTAAAAATGCTTTTACTGCACCTTGTAATACTTGATGCAATCCTCTTGTTCTCATTAAATTCAAGGACATTCAAAGAAATTTTGACCATTATTCGGGTAATTGACTGGGCCCATGACCTCAACGCGAAAGGTGTTGCGTCAATGCTCTCTTCATTTTTTTTTTTTTTACCCTTCCATTAAAGAAGAAGCTGCACTCAGGCACAAAATAGAAGCAACAGGACCAGCACAAAACAACATAAAAAGTTAACTCTCGAGCTGGATTTCACAGAGTAGTGGCTAGCAACCAAAAAAAGTAATATTAAGGCACCCCCAAACATAGGCAAAGCAATTTGAGCTAAACCAGGACGAAAAAGAATAAAAAGGACCGGGTAATTCCAATATGGCTACTGCAATAACAAATATGATGTGGATATCATCATATCACATGTCATTCTAGAATGCAAAAGGAAATGAAGAAGACAACAATCAGTAAATGCCTAATACAAAATATGAAGAAGTAAATTCACAACAAGAATAAAAAATTGGTTTAACAAGTACCAATCACCAACTTTGTCAATCCTCAAGAGAATTCTATTTGTGACACTTAGAACCTGCAAATTTTTATTGCAATCAGAAATGTAATCTCAACAGCTTGAGAAAATAAAAACAAGTCACCATTGATTGGCTCTTCGTATGTTCTCAATGTGCTTAATAATTCAACCAACCAAAATATACTCATGCACAACAAATTTACCAAAGCATCTTCACCAATTATCATGATGTCATGCTGTTTGATCAATGACAGGAACACGGAAGCCCCAAATAACTACCCTAAGTTCTCTAAATGCTCGTTCTCCACCAAACCAACCGTCAGCTGCCTTTAAGATTCCCACGACTTCTTATATCAACCAAACAGAGAGAAACATGATAGTCAACAGACAACCCTGGCGGCCTAATGCTAATTCATGATCAAAACTGAATTAACTCCAGCACGGGAACTTAATTCTAGACGAACAAGGAAACTAAAGAGTTCCAAGTTCCAAGAGAGATACAACGGAGAAACAGGGTCCAAATTACTTGCAGCAGCACACAAATGTGTCGTTACCATGATTACAGAAAGAGAAGATCTCCATTTCCCTCATGTTTAAACAAGCAAACAGAGCCAATTACACAGAAGCAGACACAGATTTAATCTCGAAAGAACTCGACTGCTAAAGGAAGTGATGGGACTAACCTGGAAGATGACGTTGTGCTCTGCAATAGCTCAAATTAACTTGACTGTTGTGCTCTACAATAATTCAAAATAACTGGACTGCTGAAGTGAAGTGATCTTCCCACCTGATTTCCGCGAGCAAACTGTACCAAACCTTCGAAGAGAGCGAATCAACCGTATTTCAGCTTAGGGTTCCGAGATCGCTTAATCCAAGGGAACATATGAAATCACTGGCCTTCAGTAAACAATCAATCACAAAAACGACAGCGACAGAGAAATTACCGATCGCGACTCGCGCGAGAAGGAGGAGCATTTTGCAGGCCGCATACGCAAGCACTTTTGGTGCTTCGTGTTCTTCTATCTTAAATCTATATGAATTGCTGCAACTTGCTTGGGTAACAGAGATAAATTTGGGGTTGGTCGAGTTCTTATGGGCGCTGGAAGTGAAATTAGTGAACTGAGGCTCTGAGCCTCTGAGCTTGTTCGGATGGTGCCTTGCTTGATTCTTCCTTTCTATGCCTTGCTTAGCTGTGTTACGAGAGGTAACAGGTCTAAACATGGAAGAGGCAAATATAGTTTTTCCTCGTGAATAATGTCTTACTGAACATAATTGAGAATGTCACTTTGAAATCTCATATTAGTCTTTTAAGTAATGCCTATACACAGAGTTCCAATATTTTACGCATTTGTATGTGTCACCGATTTATAACCTTTGGGAAAATTTTGTTTTCACCATATGCTTAATTATTTTGGTTTTCATAAGTCATAACAGAAGTTCATCTTTTCAAATTTCGGGACATTGAAAGCAGAATATGATAAATTTCTTGAGACGTCTTTAGAAAATCAAATATCCAAAAACTACCTTTTCAAAATTTGCGGGCACTCATTAACTCAATGAAATCTTTTCTTAAGTTCTCCACTCTAAAATGTCCTCTTCTAATTCTCTCTCGGATTATATTCAGTATTTCTCCAATCTTTTTAAATCAACAATAACAACAACAACAACTTCACCTTTATCCCAAACCAGTTGGAGTCGACGGTTGATGAATCTGAAGAGAACAATCTTTTTAAATCAATCTAGATTTATTTCATAACATATATAAATTTGTGAAGTACATACTGCCCATGAGGTAATATTTTTTTGTTGATATTCTAAAGGGAGAACTTCACATTTTCCTACAGAAATCACGTGATAAACCATCGTCAATTGACAAGGATTTAGAATCTACTCAAGCATGTAGCTTCGGCAGTTCAGTAAAAGCTGAACCAGGGCTCAACTCTTCCTACAAATGCCCTAGTCTGGAGAAGCCAAAAAGGTGATGAGTGATATTTAATCTTCATCTTCCATTGTGTAATGGGAATTTCGCTGAGGTTGAATCTACTTTTTTATTTCTCTTTCCTGCTTTCTTTATTATACTTCTACTTGTTATGTTGTATCGAATTCTATTGAGGACAACACTTTGAAGTCTCTTTTAAATTGCTTTTCCTGCTATCCTTGTTGATAAATTGTCCTTGCCAGGAGACTATTGCCTGCTTCGTCCGTATTGTTAAGAGATATGAGAGCTTTAGATGTAGAGGATGAGATGGAAAAACCAAAGTTAGGTTCATTATGTGCACTTGGAATTCTTGTTAAATATGGTCTGATAAATTTTCTCCAGCTCACTGATTTCTTCAGTTTACACATCCCCAACTGGTTTTTTGTCTGTCAAACCGGAGTGATGGTGAAGTCTATTGTTTGCTTATTGATTTAATGGAATTTATGACTAGCAGCTAGCTGGGACGTGTGTGGACAGCTTTCAAAGTGAAGTCATTTTTCTCTTAGATGGAAAATGTCTCTTAACTTTGCTGGGAGATGAATTATTGCTTATGAATTACATGAACAACAACGGAGAGGAAGAACTTCCCATTGTTTACTTGAATTCTTCAATTCTGTCATTAATGGGCAGGGAAACAGAGGACAGAAGAAATTACCAGCAGAAGAAAGAACAAGAACTCGAGGGAGCACCACCTTGCTACGGTTGCTGATAAAGTAACCTCGTACGTAAAGGAATCGAGTCACCTAGCGACTGGTTGTGTCAATGTGTATAGTTGAGGCGTTTCGTGATTTGCCCATTTTTGCTTGAAAGTGAAGTCATCTCACTGGTGATGATTCATCAAAACGACGTACTTTTGTTCTTGACATATATTGACGGTGTTTTTTAACATGCCTAAAGACCTGAGGTTGAAGATTTGGCCACATATCAGGTAATGAACGAGCAGTGTCGTAGATGTACATATGAAATTTGGAGATGTACATAAACATGCAAGCTACACCTAACTGACTCATTGTTATGATATATATACACGCTTATCTCTTTTTCTTTGTTTAGCTACATATACACCAGTGTTAAGTTTGGAAAATTCTTGTTTTCTTTTTGCCTGATTCGATGAGGATATTTCTGGTAATAATACTGGCTGAAAGCCCTTAAATGCCAACTTTTACAGACTGTAGAGTAGAAAATTCCAGTTTTATCACCCAATAGATTTCAAATAAGATCCCGAAGGGGACCAGACAAAGGATTCAGTGGATGACTTAGAATTGCGGCCGCGATTTGCTAGCCAAAGAGAAGGGAATTGATGTGGAGATACAGTACTATCTTCTGATTATGGTGCCGGACCTTTGAGCGACAAGGGAACTTTTATGCTCTCTCCTCGGCAGTTGGATGTATATCACGGTTCGAGTGCGAGGAATTGGAGTTCTGGATGACCTTTGTAGCACGAGCTCGTGTAGATGTGTAGATGTCCTATGCTCCTTTTCCTAGTACTGCCACTATCTCGCCTCCTTTTGGACTGCTGATAAGAACATCGGATTCTTGGATTTGAAGTTACTCTTCTTTAAAGATCTTTCTTGTCACGCCCAAACAACATAGACCAGAAGAAAATGAAAGGAGTTTCTTTTGTCATTTTTCTTAGGACAATAAGTTCGACAGAAAAAGTAGTGGCAAGGCTTCTCTATCAATTGAGGAAGATGGATTTTAACACTTGCTCTCCTTTTCTATTAGAGATAATATTATCAATGGTCCCTCTATTTTTGCCCAAAAGTCAAAACTGTGAGATTTTCCAAAAGCTTAAGCTGTTGGATGAAGGCGTAACTTAATATTTAATTACTCTAACACTCACCCTCACGCTTAGGGAGGCAAATTTAAGCTGTTGGATGAAGGCGTGACTTAATATTTAATTACTCTAACACTCACCCTCACGCTTAGGGAGGCAAATAGGGGCCTGGAAAGATTTGAACTCATGACCTCCTGCTTTGATACCATGTGAGATTTTGTGGGACCAATGCCAACTGTTCCAAAAGCTTAAGCTGTTGGATGAAGGCGTGACTTAATATTTAATTACTCTAACAAAAACGTCCCTTTACATTTTTTTTTTTACTTAAAAGCATCCCCATACTTTTTAAAATATCTCACGTTAATTCTTTTGTTAATTTTTCTCTTTTGCCAATCAATTTTTGCTGACATGGATCGATTGCTCATATGGACCTTGGAGTACACTCGTGATGTTCTTATGGACATTGTGCTTCAGATGTTCTGCAGCTTGATTGAACTGACTTAAGCGACCTATAGAATAATTCAGATTTGATTTGATTCGATTCGTCTTCATGGGAATGCAAGTTACTGGAATGGTGCTTTCAAAGTTTTGATGATTAATCGTGAATTCTGACATTGGTGAGGACTTTCTCGTGTTCTCCTTTGATGGCATTTGGAGATGAGCTTTTCTTTGGAGGTTGACGAAGGGCTTGTGATATCTCTATATACCTGGATTTCCAGCGTTTGATGTGTTTTTAGCTAATATTTGCATTCAGCAAATCTGTTTTTATCCTCTCCAAAAGATTTTTGCAACTTTTTGCAGCACTTTTTGTTGTTGTTCGGGGCAGCACTTTTTATTTCATTTAGCTATGTTTAACAAATTTTTATTGTTATCAGGCCTTCTACGCATAGTTTGAGATGATGGACGGAGAAACATCTTGGGTTAGTCACTACAATGACGATACTGCTAGAGACATAGATGAATTTAAATCGTCCTCTAAGCTTAGCAATGAAGGCAATCAAGCGGCTTCTGTAGTCTCTCTGGGTTCAATCTTGCTGGGCGATCTCTTCGGACGAATCTGGCTTGTCTCCCTTTTGCAAGCATCTTCAGAGTAGGTTCTGTCTGTAAAAGATGGCATGAATTAGTTAGCTCAAGAACATTCTTATGGAACTTGTTACAAGTACCGTCACAGAAGCCATGGTATTTTAGGCTTACGAGTTTTGATGAAATTGAGACACGTGACAAAGTCTTGGGTAGGAATAGAATGCTTGTATAGTGTGATGAGCTCCTTTTTAAGATTACGAAATAAGCATCCTGTGATATTCTTCAAAACTGTTGCAGTAGCATACTTTTCTAGTGGAAGCACAATATGACAATTAAACTTGTTAGCGTCCTCAGATCCTTCAATGCAAGCTACATCGTCCAGAAAACAAAGGATGCGTTGGTGCATACAATTGCCAAACTTGGTGACATTTTTGTTTGTGGTTGTTAAGAGCTCGTTTTCACCCCATATTTTCACCAGACACAAGCCCCAAATTGTGAAAGCACAAAAATAAGTAGTAGGATGTGCATATTGGAGACTTCATCCCTCTGACCCAAAGTTGAAAATACAGCATTTTATCT
>JAGVVM010011083.1:0-14738 GCA_019149425.1 Psidium friedrichsthalianum
CTAGTTCTGGCCGTGGCCAGTGACCGCCAAAGAGGAAGGGACAAAAAGAAAAAGAAAAAAGAATTTTTTTAAAAAAAATCAATTTTTAAGAAGAACTTTAAAAAGAAAAGGAATGTGCAAGAATGGAGGAAAATGTTTTCCTCTTCTAAAAAATATAGAAAATTATTTTCTCCACTTTGAAGGAGTTTTTCCATGAGAGAAAAATATTTTCCTTAATATTATCAAACAATAGTATTATTGTTATCTCCATCACTAGTATGGACATAAACCAACAATTCCAAAAGCTTGATTTCAACTAAGGACTTCATGTTTTGATACTATTGAAGTTGTCCCATATCGCCTCACAACAGTCTTATATGCTCTGTATATTCATGTGGTCTGCATCCACATAATAGTCTATTAAAGTTGTTTTCCCACATCACCTCACAATGGACCTTATATGCTCTGTATATTCATGTAGTCTCTCTGCACCTAATAGCTTAAGCTTTTATGTTGGATTTTCTAATAGATATCATGTGAAATTTAGTGGGATCACTGCCAACCATTCTAAAAGTTTAAACTATTAGATGAACGCATGGTTTAATATTGAATTACTCTAAAAGGATGAATAATATGTATGTCTAGATTTGGTTCAATAACCAAATTTTTTCACATATCATTGGAGACGCACGTTAAATCTACCTAATCAGTAACCACAAACCTTGGTCTTCTTTAAGGCGCAGCCCCAGTTACGTGCGTGTATCTAAAAACTTAGATGGATGGACACGTACGTGATAACGTGTGTGTACTTCCATTTTCTCTGCTTTATTCTCTCTTTCTTTCTTTCTTTAGGTGGGGTTGTCTGTTTCAGTGTGGGGTTAGCAACGTCGGACAATAGAGATCCAATGGTTTGTCGGATTCAATCAGAAAATATTTTCAAATTAATAAATCAAATTTGATGGTTTTGAAAAGATTAAATAAGATCAAACTAATCTAAACCAATGTGAAGGCAGCCGCTTCCGGATGCACCCGCATGATATTGCTTGTTTTGATCTCAGCTCACCCAACCCGTAAGGGTTTCCAAGGCATCGTAATACCATAAAGTTGTGGGAGAGTTTTATGTGCCAACACCACATCCAGCATCTAGGCAACCTGGGTTAAGAGACATATGTGACGCCCGACATCGCCACTTTGTCCCATCCACGTATGAACGATTTTAAAACTCATCTTATACTTTTTTTTTTTGGTCGAAATCTTATACTGGTACCTTACCTATAGTGCATCAGCCAAATGTAAAATGATATGGGATCAGAGACATCTAAAACCTAACATGAACTACAATATCCTCAAGTTTCTAAGTAAAGTATTATTTCGTATCGGTTAGTATTATTCTTAACTGCACTGCTAGAAAGGACGAACTTACACATTAAGTGTTAGGATGAATAAATGATTTGTTTACAGTTAATTTTATAAACGAGTTCTTACACATATCAACCATTCAACTGTGAGTATGTAAATCATTTTTTCACTTTAACAGTGGACCTATTAAAAGTCCATCGAACTAAATTATCTTTCAATAGAATTACCATTTTCTATTTGCTTAAATTTTCAGTGGGATCACGTTGTATATAAATGTATACTTATACTAAATAAACTTGCAAAATTCAAAAACTAAATCATTTCTCAATTTGTATTAGAAATCCAAAAGTGTAAAAGGAAAGTACAATTGAGTTATAACATTTATAATTAAAAATTACAATCAATCCATGCATGAGTCAACAAGCTCTCACGCACTCCATGCAAGGGTCAATAAACCCTCGCACCATGGTAGCAAGCAACAGTGACACCTCATGCAATCTTAGCGCGAGTTTTGAGGCCCATACTGAGGCCATGGCGAGAGCGACCCTCCCCTGTAAGTAGTGTGTGGTGGCAGTGTCCCTACCAACACCCTATGAGATTAACGCTTTCTTTTAAAATAAAACAAAAAAAAATTGGGCTCTTTAACCTTTTAATTTTTTGGGTATTCTTTTTCCTTGTAAATTTTTTATCCTTTTTTGTTATGTGGCGTCCACTTGCAGCCGCGTAGCACTCGCTGTGGTTCGGTTGACTTATTCCGTCGTTGTTTGCACGAGCATCTTACCCACAAAGAGAGAACCACGTGGGCGGTACTGGATCAGTAAAGGGGCTGATGTCATGATGTGATAACCCACAAAAGAATATAAATCTGATTGAATTCCAAGCACCCAACTTGGAAGAAAAGCAAGAATATGCGGGCATATATGTCGCACTTCACGGTCGATGACTATTAGATTTTAATTCATGAGGGCGTTAACGAAACCAGAAAAGCAGATCTGACAGCTAAGATGGTCCAGCAAGATCGTGGAAAAATATGGCGTTCAGCCAATGATAAAAGAGATTGGTTGCAACAGAAAGTAAAGAACCCCTAGGATTTTTTTAGGTGATAACTCGATCGTCTATAAGGCTCAAGGTGAATTATCACATCGATTTCAACAAAAAAAAATTATTACATCGATAAATTTTTTGGACCACACTTAAACATGGATAAATCCAGGATGAAACTATTGAAGGGCCAAATGCCAGAGAAATATTGAAGTGTCTTGTTCAAATCACGTTAAACCAAGTTGTTTTGCCGGAAATATCCGTCATGAAAGATCTTTCATCAACAAGCGTAAAGCTCTCGGATTTATTTTTTAAAACAGGCTCTTGTAGTGATAAATTATAGTGCAATAATTAAAGTGCAGGAAAGGTAAATGCTTGATAAGATAAATTACAGATTTAAAGATAGATTTGTTTGATTAATTAATTGAGGATCCTTTACAAAGAGATGTTGCTAACTATTTATAGGCAAGTACAAGAAAAAACCGTTATCGGCGGTTTCTTCACGTTCGTATTATCCCAAAACTTTCGGATCTACCTCGATAACTACTCTCCTTGTCCCTATGATGGTTTAAATGCATACCCAACTACTCCACATAACTGTCAGCACCACGAACTGACATAAGCGTGTCACGACATTTTCCTTGAATTAGGCTTTGGTGCCATATCTCGGATGCCAATAACCACATCTTATTGGGCCTTATGAGGCTTTATGATCAATTAAAGGACCAAGCTAATTTTCAGTGTCAACATATGCCCCCTCCAAGAGGATTAATATAATTAATACTTTTGAGCCTCATCCAGCACATTGATTGCGAAGGCCTGAATTTGTCGCCAGATTAATTTAACAAGTGAAGTGATTAACATTGGACGCTAATGAATGAAAGGAACAGCTATGAAGTTTGGCCTAGCATATGGATAATAGAATTGCGCGGCATCCATTAATGATTGCTCAATTACTCATGCAAGTCACTTTCGAATCCACTTCTTGGCCAGCCACTCAAATTTGGGAGATGTGGTTCATGATGCATGTCCGACTTGGACAAATGTAAAGGCCCTTTTGGATATGTTGAATTATCGATCCTAATATATCATCCAAGCCATGTTGGCAAACTGAAGTGAATGTTAAGCGTGGCTAGAGGAAATGCGGACGTCGTTTATCAAAAAAGGCTCGGGATTTTCCCCTCGTAATGAGATCATTGGTGACGCCTTTAAGAAGGTCAATAAAATGGGCGTACCTACTGAGGATGTGTAGAGAATAACATTTTAGGAAAAGGATTATATTATGGGTGTTGGGATGAGATTTTGATCCTGCTGAGTTTGTCCTAGAAATGGAGCGCAAATGGAAACACCAGCGACCAAATTACCCCCCCCCCTTCCACCGTCTCATCCCTCCCTCTTTATAAAAGGACCTAACTCCCGCTTTCCTCATTTTTCCCCTTGCCCTCTCTCTTTTGCGTGAACCCCTTTTATCCTTGTCCATGCTGCCCGATCCAGCTACGACACTGTACGCCCTTTCCACTGTTCAAGCTTACCGCGACGGCCACTGCAGTGGCTCTCATTCCTCAGAGCACTATGTTAACCTTCCTCTCTTCCCCTAGCCACAATGCCTCTTGAAGCTCGCCCCTTTTGTCCCTTGGTTGTGCGACACTTGGAGAGGAAAGAAGACAACTCAAACTCATGTAGCGATGATTCGACATTGGATTTGCTTTGCTTAGGACCCAAGGCAAGTGGTACCCTTAACCGACCTACTATGCTACCTATTTGATGATCGATTGGCCACAAAGACGCCATTGGAAAATGGATATGTCGAAGGAATTTTGGTTTGTATGTTGGGAAAATCGGCTTTGCATGTTCAATCCATTGATTAATTTAGTGTCCTTGAGTTATGGGTAATTAGATTATGAGAGCTGATCATTTTGTTTATTGTCAATTTGAGTTGAATTGAAGCTAAGGATGTGAGTGGGTATTCAGATATGGACTATTAGAGGAAGTAGTGATTAGAGCTTGATCTAGCATCAATATGAGTTCCATCTCCCTGAGTCGTGGACTAAAACCAAGTAGAATGTCTAAACCTTTCCACTAGATGATCTATTAGTTCGCTGATTTGGGGCCTCGACATTGTTTGCTCTCGTAGATATTGATGTGAGAGATGGGTCTTGTGTGTGCTGAATTGAAGAATCAGCTTGTTTATGGAAAACCTAGTGGTTTTTTCAACCATTGCTTGGGCTGATTATATCGTATGTTGCGCTAGTGTATGAATGGTCGTTGTCTTGTGTTTGAGTGTGGTTGCATGATATGTATGGCGTGTATATGTTTTGCCTATTGGAAATAGCTAAAAAGGTAGGTTTTGGGGCTCTAAATGGTTGGGTCATGGCGTTAGTTAAATTGCCCATAAGTATCAAAGTATGTGCGTAGTTGAATGCCTTATCTGATGAGTTCAAGGTTGATCGTGCATGTGGATGGTGTGATTGATTGATGGTTGGTCTGCATATGAATTGAGTAAATGAGATGAACGAATCGAGGATCCCATCGACTCGTGTCCCGATGAGGACCTTTGATTTTCGCCTATGTCTGAATGATACCTTGTGGTAGCTGGAGGGAAATTGGGAAGTCCATAGCCTGTGCCCCGTTAGAATGAAATGCCTAAAGCTTATGTCCCTTGGAAGCCCTAGAGTAAGGGAGAATTGGGGCCTATGTCTCTCATGATTCCTATGGCCAGTGTCCCATAAATGAAAAGTTGATGTATTTATGCCTTAGGATCGAGGCCTATGTCTCTCAAAGATGAAATTGAGGCTTATGTCTCTCAAATAACCACGACCTATGTCCCATGAAAAACTTGAAACAAGTGAAAACTAAACCAGGAGTCATGTGTATGCTTACACATGTGAAGGTCACATTTCATATTATGTGATATCATTGTTAAGTCTCATACATGCTTGTGATTGTTTGCCTATCATTGGTGTTGTGTGTGTGGTTTGCAAGTTGAGTCTTGCTCAGTATATAAACATGGGTTTTGCTTGATCAAATCATGAATAGGTACTTTAGTTGATTGGTTTAGAAAGTTCTAGTCACTAAGCTTCAACTCACTCCCGTTGATTTAACCACTTTTAGCCATTTGAGAAGTAGTTAAAATGGTATACACACGCGCGCGCGCGCGCGCGCGCAGGCGCACCGGCACACCGCATCTGAACGCGATGTTTCGGTTGCATATCAATATTTTGTGATTTGTAATACACACAGGCTAGCAAACCCTATGATAAGGTCAATCCCTTAGGCATCATGCCTACATCTTTAGAATGCGCTTGTATGTTTTCGTATGGCCACAAGTTGTTTTAGGCTAGTAAACTTCTACATGGCCCCTCTCTTATATTACATAATATCAAATTAAAGCAGAGTACATAAGTAGGTTGATGCCCTGGGATGTCACAAGGGTGTGTAAAAAATCTATATGACTTTTATTGCTGCCTCATAGAAATGGTTTCTTTTATTGTATTGTTCAAGATGTATCTCATTTATAGTGGCCCATCATTGTGAGCTCTCAACCATTTGAAGCACTTCTTGGGATTTTACACACTTTCTATACTTGAAATCGCATTTCAAGATATGATTTTTACTTTGATTGCATCTCTTTTGCAATTTTCGATCTCAAGAAATTCTAAATCATTTCCATGGCCATGACTGACCAATAAACTCCTTCGCCAGAAGATTACATCATTCAACACGAAGCTTGATCAATGGTGAGGGTAAGGTTTAGTTATGGGTTCTCTTCTAACCTTTGATAAATCGGACCCCTCGCGAGTGATGTTAGGTCCATGCTTATCAAGTCTAGGTCCCTCTATCTATTCAATTTTTTCCCCATATGTAAAAATGAGAAATTACCTCTTCAGCATGTCAACCTCAATAGATCTAATATGGTCGTCATCATCGCACTTTAGGTAGTAGGCATGGCCAGTGGGCCAGTTTGGGCCTAGAACCACCGATCAAACTCGAAATTGGCCCGTGGCTATAAGGGTCCGATTTCAGGTAGTTCGAAACTGCTGGTTCGAACCGGCGGTTTCTGGGTTCCAACGACTCTAAAAATCGTTGCTATGCCTAAATAGATTTTTTTAAATGTATGATAAAAAAAATTTATAAATACCCATTCCATCTTTCATTTTTCACATAAATTCTCGCTTCGTCTCATTCTTTCAAATTCTCCCTGACCCTCAATTCTCTCAAATTCTCTCTAACTCTCAAGTCTTATTTACGTTCTCGATTCTCAATTTTTTATTTTATTTATTTATTATCTCCTTTATAATTTTCCTATTTCAAATTCTTTTTCATACCCTATATTTTTTTGCATATACCATATATATTTTTTATATATCCAAAAAAAGCAAGTCCAAGTAGAGCTAGTGGCAAAGGCAAGAGCACAATGGTGGATTTCGATTATCCTAATCCTTGTGGATATTAGATGGGAGAGTTGATGTAGATGATGAAATAAATATTTCCATAATATGGAGCAAGTCCATACGCAATAGAGTCTTCATTCTCCTACTGATGCTAAAGAAATGTCAACAATAAAGGAGTGAGAGGGTATATCCAACATAAGGGTCCCCTTCACGAAGGTTGAAATTTTGAAGAAGTCTAAAAAGGTATAAATTAGTTTGTAATATTGTGATAAAAAATACAAATATGTAGGTGGATAAGAATATGGAATATTTAATTGGCATCTTAGGTTGAGACATCCAACCAAAGCAGAAATTGACATCAACCAACAACAAATTTTGGGTGTCAATCCTAAACTTCTCCTTTATTTCGTTATAATGAAAAACTTATAAAGAAGGATTATGTAAATTTATTTCCATTGAATATCATTTAGTTTTGGTGAAAGTTTTGGCTTTAATCGATTTATACAAAATGTATATGCTCCACAAGCAAAACGTGTTCCTAGAAATACATTAAAACGCGAAATTAAAAATTTTTATGGAAAAGAAAAAAATATTTACAAATCTTTTTTTTATGAATTTTAATGGACGTATGCATATAGGTAACGATAATTAGAGTGATCATTGACAAGCGAATTTTTATATGGGTAAACTTGTCATTGGATAGATGATGATTGGAATATTAAAAAAATATTGCATTAAGAGTTTTTGATGTTAGGCACACATTAAATAATATTTATTGATTAATTAGAAAAATTTTAGAAGAATATTATTTGCTAATAAAATTTTTTCAATTAGTTTTGATAATACCGCAGCAAATACCGCTTCAATTGTTGAACTAGAAAGATTTGTAAACCCGCTTTTGGTGGATAATTTTTTCACATTAGATGTGATTGTCATATTTTAATTTTATATGTACAAAATAATTTAAAAAAATCTAATATTTTTCTCAACCCGATAAAAATAACAATTCAATTTTTATGACAACATCCTGACTAATGAAAGAATGGTTAAAATTTTATAGAGAAAATGGAAAAAGACCAAAAAATTTTCAAGATATGCTCTTAATCATTGGAATTCTACTTACGAGTTGCTTAATGAATTTTTGCATATAAAGATTAATATGTGCATTTATTTAGATAATGTTATCAAATTATTTATACCCACAAAAATGGGATAGTAGCAAATTTTTTTTAGATATTTTAAAAGTTCTTAATGGTGCAACTTATATTTTGTTCAATGTTTATTATCCTATTATGCATGATTTTTAATATAATGTATTAATATTGTTGGAATTTTTGAAAAAATTAAAATAATGTGAATAAAATGGCTAAATTATTATGGGGAAATTCCGATTATTTATTTATTTGCTTATGTTTTTTTTAATTCATGTTGTAAATTAGATAATTTAGGTGATTATTTGAATACATATTATCAACGTTTACATTTAATTGATATGGTAAATATTAGAACTATACAAATAAGGGTTAAAAACATAATAATAGAATTATATAATGAATTTTATAGAACATATAATCTAAGTAATAGTGAATGTAGATTTTCTCAATCTAGTGACATACAAAGTGGGAACACAGATAAAATTAGTAGAGGGTACCGACTTTTGTTGCATAGCAAAAAAGGAAAAAGGAAGTAATAGGAAGTAATTCTGAAATAGAGAACTATCTAACCATTTCTTTTGAGTTTGATAAATCTCAAGACAGCACAAATTTCATAATATTGGATTGGTGGAAGAGGCATTCCACCAATACCTAATTCTTGCTCTGATTGTAAAATAAATTTTAGCAACCTATTATTCAACAGTTGCGGTATAAACAAGTATTTAGCGTTGGAGGCAATATTTTAAATTAAAAACGTTCAAGATTAACTCCTGAATTGGTAGAGTTTCAAGCTTGTGATGATGATTGGACAAAGGCTCAATATAAACAATAAGAGATAGATCGCAAAAATAAAGCCAAATTCTTTGATGATGGAGATACTATTGCCATCAGTACAAGAATGGATAGCGACGATTGAGGAAGAACTAAATATGAGGTTACCAAAGATAAGAGAACTATATGAGTTTTGATTCTTCTATCCCCAAGAAGATATGCAGGCGCTTAATAAATCATTAATTAAGTTCAAGCCCCTCCCCTTCCCTTTTTTTTCCTTTACATTTGATTACAATTTTTCTTTGATAATGTATTGTTTCATAATTTCATAATTCATTATTTTCTTTTATCATAATTTTTTATATGATAATTTGATTACAATTTTATTACAAATTCATTACAATTTAATTTTTTAAACACAAAAACCTTTTGACAAAATAAAAGTCAAAATCGGTTCAAAACAACTAGTGGTTTTGGCAGTTTCCGAATCGGCCGGGAACCTCCGGTTCAGTTCTAGTTACTCCAAATTTTGAACTAGAACCATTGGTTCATAAGCTGAAATCGGCAGCTCCAGAACCATGGGCATACCTAGCTTCAGGTCCTTCCTTGCCTTTAATTCCAATTTCTTCGATTGGTACAATAGGATTAGGACTGTAAAAGCGCATGTTTCCCATGAGGCCAAAATTGATAAGTTCCTCGAAAACTAGGGGCTTTTCCTAGTTTTGGTCACCATCCACAAATTGTTTCTTCTTTCTTTCGAGTCCAATATCGATCACCCTTTGGATTGGTTTTTCATTACTGGACTTAGCCCTCCAGGCAAAAACCCATGTCAAAGCAACTTATTTGAATGCCTTTCGCATCCTCTTTCAAGGACTTTGACTATGGACGTTATATTACCTAGTATATGAAAACATCGGGTGAATTTTCTCCAATCGAAAATATTTCTTTTCTCTTAATTTGGCTTACCAAGTTTCTACTTCTCCATCTCACTCTGCAAGTGTGCAAAGACTTGTGTTATTTGGCTTATCAAATATCTCGGTGGAGACGCTTCACACTTGGAAAACTTACCTTAGCTGCTCTATAGTGGCTTGAATTTTGCTTCCCTATCCACATGGGAAAATACAATCGGCATCTATGGCCCATTTTGGGTTCTTCAAGCTTGGGTGAAGCTTTATTTCCCCCTTTTTGTTTTCTGAAGAGAGAATCGATCTTCCTCGAGGGGATAAGTCTAATCCCTTCTTCATTGTTTCTTGGGGAGTCAAGCTCTTGACATCTAAACTTTTACTAGTTCCCTTAAGATGTTCGGGTTTTAAACACTTCTTCAATATGCTCCACCAAAGATCATTGTCTTCATCTAAGCTTTTCCCCTTTTTGGAATTATGAATTCCCTAGGTTATTCAATTTCTTTGACATCAACAAAAAGATCATGGCTTTCTATTTTAATCCCTCCTGATCTCTCTCTTAGACTCTTTGCTAAAGGCAACTCAAACTAGGTTTGAAAATATATTCCCCCTAGTATTGTGCCCGCCATTCGGGCTTGCTCAGGGCCTTTCCTATGAGCGAATAGCCCAATAAATGAAATTACTAGACCTAAAATAGGAATATCAGCCTAGTACTCAACTTGGTAGTGTAATGCATTTTAAAACAAAGTTATCTTATGATCCATTACTGAAAATATGCCATGCTTCATCAGTCATGCCAATTGACATATGCATGTATATGCAACAAATGTTCTTTATTTCAATTTTGGGCTTTCTTTTCCAAGCCTCCCATCGGGACTTTCGGTACCGGGCAACATTGCCACTATACGTGAACAATGGTACAAAAAATTTTATATCATCATTAGGCAAACGATGTCTATGCCATCGTTACTTTCCTCACAAATAATGCCAGTAGATAATTCCGTTGTCATGATCAACTGTCAAAAAATATGTCATTACCTCAAGCGCCATCGTCTTTTCTCGCTAACGATGGCAGAAATGGTTTCTTAATTGGCAATCACATACTTACACATGTATGATCCATTTATTATCTTTTCTTATTACCAAACATACAAGACTCAGTTGACAGAAAAGAGATGGAACAAGGGGCCATTCGAATGGCTTTTGGCCCGATGAATGACCCGGCAGTGCTTAGACTGATTGCTCGACTTGGTCGGCCTGAATCGGACTGAATTGCTCAGCGTCCTGGCTCCAAACTCACAATTTAACTAAAATAATTGACACTAGTGCCATGATACTCATGAACATGCACGATCACGCGTTAATGCAACACTTCATCACATAATAAACGGATATTACTACGTTAGAACTAATAATCTCATTTACCTATTACCTGACCACAAGTATTCTATCTCACGATGTGCAAGAAAACAAGGCGAGAAGATGGGGGTCATGTGGTGCACCGTGAGGTAGCATGGCAGCGTGAGGAAGCGACGAGCGGCGACCGCATGTGCGAGAGAGAGAGAGAGAGAGAGAGAGAGAGAGAGAGAGAGATGGTGTGAGAGAGAGTGAGGGAGTGGGTGGATGTAAGAATTGAAGAAATTGTAACTCCTATTTATAGTAGTTTTCTAACTCTCTCACTAGTTACTTCACATGTGAACACATTTATATCATCTTGACTTTGTCAATCCTATTAGTGTGAACTCATTATATCTTCTTGACCTTGTCAATCCTATAGTATGAACTCATTTATGTTTTCTTGACTTTATTAATCCTATAATGTGAACTCATTTATAGTTCTTGCCTTTTGTTATTGAAAAGTGACATTGATCTTACCCTAAAGCAACCATGCGATAGTTGTATTTGAACATTGTACGTACTTTCATTCACATTTGTGGTAAGACATGTCATTCATTGTGTCCCATAGCTCTATATGATGAAGTCTATAAGATTAGTTATAATGAATCTATTCCGAGACGTCAAGAATATGTATGACAGGTCTCAGTTAAACATGATTTTAAATTGTTCCTAAACAATGGATCATCGAGTGGACATCAATGATCCTATTGAGACCAATGTGTTTGCAATCTCAACATTAAGCATTAGATGCTCGATGGCGATGACGAGTCATAATCATCAGATATCAGATGTCTAAGTTAGAAAGCAGGTATCGTATCGAACAAGTTCGATCAAATTTACTAAACATGACATATATGAATATTAGCGAGCATGGAGCTTCACATGGGATCAATGTCTAATCATTCATGCTTTAATTAGTATAAAATCCTTAGACCTAAAGCATGATGCTGGCTTATGTTATCGAGGGTTATGGTTCACAAGTGTGCATATAGTAGGTCGTCGATCCACCTCTATACCTGGTGGTCATTGTTATTCACTTCAAAAACAAGCATGCACAACAATGGGATATGTTTTCCTCATTTAAGTACGAGGTTGATGTATTATGCTATCTATTTGTAACAATGCATGGAAAACCTCGGTTGGGATTGGAGAATGTCTCGTGAATATGCACGTTAGATAGATTGATTGCATATGATCGAATTGGTAGGCTTGACTATAATCCATGCCTTTGTTCAATCGTGACATGGTTAAGGAAGAAGGATCAGGTTGCACTGTAACCAAACTAATAGGTTCATTATGTTTCTTGGCAACATTCATACTGTTAGATAGCATGATATATTACTAGATGCACTCATGGCCATATGAGACCCAAGATTGATCAGAGACAATCAACTCTCTTCGCGATACTAATTTGTTAGTATACGTCCTACTACCAGCTCGGCAGAGTGAACTATGACTGTCACATATCATAACCAATACATGAGGACATTGAATGGAAGGTGGAACCACACAGGTATTTACAGTTATGACTATAGAGATAGTCAAGAGAAATTAGATCAAATAGGATTTATTACAATGTCTAAATCACAAACAGATAAGCATGTGATGCAAACGCGACCTTAGCATGTTATCATATTAATGTGACATCCACACGAATCACGAGATGATAAGAGATAAGATTTCTTATAATAAAAGTTATAGGATAAGGTTTGTTATCTATAGACGAAGTGATAAGATCACACAATGCGAGGGCGAAGACAAATAGTGAAACAAGGCAGCCGCAAGGTAAGACAAGCTAGTGGCCGACCGCCTTTGACTCTGTTCAAAGGTGGGTGGCTAGCTAGCTACCGCCAAACTTGCCTTAAAGTAGGGCAGTTTAGGGGCTAACTCCAAACCCCTATTATAGGGGTTGGGGCTAAGGAAAGGATAGCACTTCCTATCTTCTTTTCACCCAATTTCAGTGAGTTTCATGTCCTTTTCTTCGTGCACCTTGAGAATTGTTCTCGCGCAAATAGTTGAGAGTTATGTGTTTGTGATCAAAAGTTCAAGGCCTAGATCGCTGCTTCCTCAAGATAAGTAGCACGATCGAGGGGTGAAGGTTCATGAGGTCCGTCTTATGTCAGCTTGTGATTAGTGATGTGTCAAAACTAGAGACTCAACATTTGTGCGAGCTCAAAAACATAAAGAATCAAATCAGCTTAGGTGCATTTCTTAAGGTAAACCTATGAACCCTCTGATGCATGTTCTAGTTTTTGATTGAAATACACGGATAGTCCCATAAGGTCGATCCACCTATGGGTTATTATTTATTTCCGCTGCACTACTCTATAGGGATGAAAAAGTTTCGTTGTTACCATACGAACCCAAACAGTCATATCATAAATTTTGAAAATGACATTGATCTTATAAATTCGAGCTTGTTCTGGCATGTTTTTATGTATTTTTCGAGTAATCGAGGCAAGTAGATTTCTAGACTCGATTACTAGACTATTTATGGTTTTGATATTGTGAAGCACTATTTGCCGATCTATTTTGGCTGTGATAAGTTCAATTTGGATGATTGTGAGGTTTTATTCTTTGGAATACTTTAGATTTAGAATGATCTGAAATCTATCCATATTGGATTTTTGATTGGATTCTATCCTTCTTATACCTTGAATTCTAGTGATTGTGAGACCTATTCTTATATGTTTGATTCTATCATGGTAACTCTAATTGCAATCCTACGAAATTCTATAGTTTGTTTAGTCATTTGGCCTAGGGATCTCCTTGTGGGGTTTTGACCTCTGTTGATTGAATCCTTTTCAGATGAGTAAGTAGCAAGGAGAAAGCCAAAATGATACTTGGTTAAGGAGTTCAAGAGATTGGCTATCGATAGAGGCATGAATAAATCCTAGTAATCGAAGTAGATATCTTCCTTTGCAAATCCTCTTAGAGTCTTTGAAATTTTGTAAAGAATTGGTGAGGATATTATAAAACTAGATTTTTATGTTCTTGGTGTCTTTGCTATTAATGCGTGTCATCTGGGTAGTAAAACCATAAAGGCCAACCCTTTGTATATGCATGCCCTAGTTGGCTGTTTGATGTTTTGACATGCACTTGTGCCGTATAGTACCCTTGAATGTTTTCTATAAGATTTTCACATGCGCGTCATATACTCTGAAGAAATAAATAAAAAAAATGAAGAGAGATCGAGTCTGAGTAAGCTTGAGGTAGAATATTGGGGGCGATGCACTCAATAATGGTTTAGAACAGCTCATTGAGTGATAAGATGTGCTAGTGGATGAAAGTTGTTAGTAAGCAGTACATGGTAAAACTGCAAGTGTATGTGATTGTGTTGTCAGGGATTAAGTAGCTTTTGATACTATCAAAATGATTCGCACTGCTAAGATCTGATGATATATGAATATTTGTAGATATAGCAGAGTGATCATGGAAAAAATGGCGATACAGGTAAGCGAAAGTGATGGGAACTACTAAAGATGAATGTTGACGGGATGGTAGCCTTGCAACATAGATCGTGGATAGGAAATGAAAGATAATAAATTAAGGACTGAATAGATCATGAATTTTCAATGGAGGTTCTAAAACTACCCAATATAAATTCATGAGGATCTTAGTTAAGTTCTAAGCAACGTACTATACCTACTCAATTTCTAAAAGTAAAATCACACACTTGTATCCATGCATCTAAAATATGATTTTCTAAAATTCATCCATTACCATATCTCAGATTATATCGT
>JAGVVM010011085.1:0-12696 GCA_019149425.1 Psidium friedrichsthalianum
AAAAAGAGCTCCACTAAATTCTCCCAGGAAGTTATTTCTGCCTATACTAGTCGCATGGGATTCGAGATACTTCAAGCTTGAAGAATAGGCTGGTACTTTTTTACTTGTGCCTGGCTGCATTTAACCTCAGTGATTTTCAATTGTGAATCCTCAAATTCCTCGATCAAGTCTTTCTCGAAGCTATATCTGCGTTAGATCGTCGAGCCTCTCCTCCAGCCACTTATTTCTTGACTTCTCTTTACATATCACGCAATCATGACTACAAAGTTATCGTGGTTCAGCTAGGTGCTCCGTCAGCTTCTCTCTCTCGTGACCAGCGAGAATCCCGTTCATATCAGAGTCGTTGAATGCCTTCTTGTACCGGGGGGGGCACTCTTGTAGTATTCTGCAAACTCCATGTCATTCAAAATTGACCTGGTAGCGATCTTTCCACGAGCGTTGGCTAAGGTGACTTCTGTTTGTGAGTGTTCGGCAAGCCCTCCTAGATTTGATGAGTGAGGGGGACGTGTGGTAAACGCCCTTTATTCCCGCCCTCGCAATTTGGGTGGTGCCGGGATTGCCGATCGGGCAAGGCATTACTTCCTGAAGCGGAGACCGATGGATCGCACTTTCAATACTCGGATGAGGGGGCTATATAATAATAGCCCTCGCGAAGGAAGGTGATAAAGTCTTTCCTGTGTTGAGACGTAACTTCATCCAGGGAAATGTGCGTAGAAAGATTAGCCCTTTCGTGTAAAAGTAGAAGAGAGAACAAGGCCGCGAAGGGGCATAACGGATAATACCGAACGATAAGGAGAGAATGAAACAATACATTGGAATAATGCGGGAGAACAGTTTATAATCTGCCGCTTCGCTTTACATATTGACTTCACGGTGGCAATACTATCGGTCAGATTTTCCTCCTGCCATTCCCTTTCGTGTCTTCTTTTGTCAACTCCCGGTGGCCCTTGTCATATGTGTGCATGCTTGAGCCAAACAAATTCGAGACTTTTACAAAACAAGTTTTTGAGGTGATTGTCACTGTTTGACAAAAGAGAAAGATGAGACTTAAGTGAAGACAAAGAAATTTTCAACCAGATAGGTTCCTCTTTATGAGTGAACATACACCAATCAAAAGTCGACGTGGAGATAACGTGATGTAGGAAATAATACAGGCCCCCTACCTGGGTAGTAAAGAAGACGAGCTGAGCGAGAGATCCATAAACGTTGAGAAAGACAGGAACTCCTGCGTGGAAGGCAGATACGATTTTCTACAAACTCGTGCTCCGTAGATTTTTAAGCCCCGGTCGTCCTCGACCGTGTAGGTCTTCATCCTGCTCAAAAGGGTTTTCACATGCATCAACAAGGTCGCTCAGGGAAACATTTAGAGAGGACGTGAAAAATACAAGATGAGGTAGCAATCTTGAGGAACCATTAACCCATTCGAGGATGTCTCAGCGCAACCACTATGGGCGTCTATACGTTACTTGTTGAGTGCTAGAGCAAGAAGGTAGTTTGCTGCCATGTTTGGAATTCAGACCATGGAGCTGTTGCCCTCCTGCCAATGAACATTCAAGTTTCAATAAAAAAGTATAGGTCACCAACATCAGGGTGCCAAGAATGCATTGCCGGCGATCACACCGAGTCATCAATTCAAATTCTTAAGAGTTTCTTCACAGGGTGCCCTGTACCAAGATGACAGACAAAGATGGAACTGACCAAGATTAGGGCTGAACCCTATGCAAATCAAGTTTTAGTTTCAATGGGTGAACCCGAGTAAGACTCAACATGAACGCCGTGATTGAGTTATCTGTAACGCTGCAAATGAAAAACTCTGAACAGAGAACAAGAGATATAAGAGATTTCGACTCCGCCACCTGCCCCAACTACAATAGCCTCTTCTCGCTCAACGAAAGACCAGTAATCTGAGGATCGAAATTGCCCGGTTTAAGAGGTAGTTTGCATCAGTCTCATAACAAACCAAGTTCTGTTGCAGGGAGGTACGAAAAGACTAATCCTATGGGTCAGCATTGATACCTCCTGCGAAAGAGGTACGTATCACACCACCAACTAGCATAGACGACAACTCACTGCAATGACAACCCATTCGGATTTTGATAAAGCACCCGGGGCGGGTATGTGCGTACCCAAGCCGTAAGATCGAATCAGTGATCACGCGTCCGTCACCAACTGGCCGATGCGTACCTGATCCGACGAAGCTAGCTGATCACTGGGCGCCTGCAAGGAAGAAAAATCACTCCTGACGGATGCATATGACTTTAGTTTGCATGGGATATTTTCTACTTTATGTATGTCTAGGAGTGAATGCAAAGTAAGAAGTAATAATTCCCTTTCTCCTATTGAATGCTTGAATCCGTTACTTCACCAAACTCGTGATGAATTAATTGCAACTAAAAGTCCGCGAAAACCCGAAGGGTAACTCCGTATCTTTCAATTTACCCTCAATTGCTCTGGTTTTAAATTGGACCCCTTCTATTCTCAGGAATTTGTAAACTGCCTCGAGAATACAATTATACCCAAATGCAAAGTTCCTTTGTTAAACGAGACTGGGGGCAAATTAATTCGTGGACATTGCTACTAGATGGACGGCCTCAAATGAGGAAAATGCGAACGAAAGACCCGAGCAACCTTAGAGATGGGTAGTTTTGTATCGTTCCAATTTACCCATTATCGTCTCGAGTTCTGAATTACTCTATTCCGTCTTAATAAGGATTGTAAATTACCTTGGAAAACATCATGACGAGGAATTGCCCAATACAACAAGACTACGCCATCTAAAGATTAACCCTAAAAGGGAGCCTCCATGGATGCCTATGGTCTCGTGGACCATATGGCATGGGGGGATAACAGTAGTCCGAAACGTCCTGAGTTGGATCCTCGAGATGGGGAATGTTGTAAGTATTGTAAATAAATAAAATAATTTTTTGCATCTTTCTTTTTGCAGAAAGAAATAAGAATACTCAACGGACAAAACTGAAATCAGTACATTGCCACAACCTTAGCCCTAATGGTGAAGTGGCCCACGAAAGTCGAGAAAAACTCAACCAGTAAAATCTTGTAAAAGGATCATGCAAGGCATTCGAGATGAAGGGTAAACTAGTATCGTTTCCAATTTATCCCTTCCAATGCCGGCTATCATGACTCCTTTTCTTTTTGACAGAAATTTTTATACTAACATTTAATATGTCGAAGAAGACAGCCCCAAGGGGGCAAAATTATGATCATCTGATGAGGTCTATTCTGATGAAAATGAGGCAAATTGATCGCAAGCCTTGAAGTGAAACGGGAGTATGTCTTCCTTAGCTCGTTTGGTTTCAAGGATAATCTTTCTGCTTTTTGCAGGGGCATTCAACCGATGACCATGACGATTGTCATTATTAAACAAGCCCAAATGCTCCTTCACCCATGCATTTCGTTATGCAGGGGTAAAGCTAGAGACGAGCCACTCCTCGACTTAAGTAGTAGACTCTCAATTTATTCAGTCCGCCCCATTTCCAAGGGGCAATTCAAATTCTCATATGCTTGAAAATTTTCTTCCATGCTTGCATTCTGTAAACATGCGTGATGCTAAAAAATTGCCACATCTGCATTGTGTTTGCACATTTCATAATATATGCATGACTATTTTGCATGTTTAATTTGCCAATTCTTACTTGGAGCATAAACTACACATGATGCATCGAATGTGTAGAATGGGCATGACAGGATGATGAAAGGCGACTCATTTCCATACGCGTCCTATATCCATAGTAGGTTGTGTGCTAAATAGGTTCCGCATTTTCCAAGGCAATGGATTTTCTCGCAAAAGGTATGATAGTCGAAGGGAAGGAGGCGATCATTTCTCTATCCTAAATACTGCAGGTGACCATTGATAACCCATTTGAACAACAATTTCATTTCGTTACCCCTGTCAAAAACCACCCCACATCAGGGCCAAATGGAGGTAGTCCTAGCAAATAGCACAAGGTAATGGTTAGAAATCTATTTGCTCGGACTACCATCAATTTTCGGGTGTTTCTTGGCTTTCAACCTCACACGGTAATTCAAGTGCCTTAGGATAACAAAAGCATTCGTTTCTCTATTCGATACACTTTTATCCTTTACATCGCCCATTGAGCCTGCAAGTTCATTTCTTAAAGCCACGTGGTGATCATTGCTCATTTCAAGATGAAGATGGCAACACCTCAAAGCAGAAGAAGTCAGAAGAAATATGTCTATATAAAGTTCTCAAGTCAACTCTTCAAGTGTAATCTTTGATATACATGTGCATAAAGGCACAATCTTTGAAATTCCTCTTTCTATTAAAAAAAAAGAGAGGAAGAGAAGAAAAGAAGAAAAGCCAATCCCTGGGCATGAAAAACCAAGTGCCAGTCAAAAACAAGCCAATGCCCATTCAAATTAATGTTCACTTTTGAATGTTTTAAATTTTACATGTACATTTTGTACACTTAGTGAAATATATTGTCTCCTTTTAATAATCCCCAATGGGATTTGTTGCAGGAGAAAATTCTTCGAAGGAGTCAAAATTACGAAACATACTCAGTTAAAGTTTTATACCGCTCGAGAGCGACGACGGTATCACCAGAAGTTGACACCTTCCTCATATAACGATCGTGTCCTTTGAAGACTATCTAGAAGGTCGAAACTGGTGGCAAAGATGCAATGATCACTAACGTCTAACCCACTTCATGTATCTTCTGGGCCAAATAAGCCTTCCTTCCTCTCCAACCCCAACCTACGTTGCCACTCATGAAAGTCTTTCTGATTAAGGCACTTAAGTTAACGTAGAGTTGAATGATTTTAAGCATCGTTCGAAAAGGTACGAGCAACTATTTCTTCATTTTTGCAGGGTTCTTAAGTGTAAACCCGGAGCAGATGATGACTTTTTTCAATGACCTTGACTCACAAGAGTCCCCTTTAGTAAGCCTTTGACCCAGCCTATTATGGTCCCAATGAAGACCTTCAGATCGGCTTGATCGTACTAATTGCGAGATTACTTAGACTCTTACTGAATGCAATGATGGTAAGATTGAGTAAGTCCTTTTCAATCCTGCAATCAGGGTAAAAGCCTTTCTCGAGGATGAGAGAAAACTCTTTCGGACTAAAGCCCCCATTCGGATTACATTCGAGGTGTTCATGCTATGATAACCTCCTTGAACAGAATTGGTAATGCAAACTTGACAGAATGGTCATGCACAATCCACATTTTGATTGATTACATCATGAGTTATTACACGGACTGCTTCTAATCATTGCAACTTCACTAAATAGTTTTGCATAAACCGGTGACGTCACTAATGAAAAATGCTTGCACATGTCACCTCTGACACTGCCTGACAAGTAACACATTCCTAATGTTCGAGTTGCCTTCCAAGGTCTCAAATTCATTCGGCGGATTACCAAATGAACAAGCCTAGTCGTCAAAGACCACCAGGTGTTTCTCTCAAATCTTTAGGTAAGTATATCTTTAACCTGAACCTTTCAAGGGAATGAATCCTGATGATTGTCTGGGTGTTCGAATCCACTGCGACACATACGGTCATTTAGTGAATAAGCAGGTGTGACACAATCAGCCTATCCATGCCTTGATCATTAATTCAGAAGACCCAGGTAAGTCTCCGAACCCTTTCGACTCATAAACGACATGTTCTCATGAGACCTTCATTAGTTCACGATTGACCCGCTCTCATGTTCTTGATCTCTGCCTCTTTGGCTTGTGCCTAAACCGACAGAGAAGTAAATCGGGTTTGAGCTTCTACAGGATTTCTGGTATCCCAAATCCCAGAAATGGCACCCTTTAAGGTAGTTAAATTGAATTTGAGCTTCTGCAGGATTTCTAGTCTCCCCAAATCCAAATAGCACTCTTCAGGTAAGTTAAATTGAATTTAAGTTTCTGTAGGATTTCTGGTCTCCCCAGATCCCAGAATGGCACCCTTTAAGATAAGTTAATCGGGTTTGAGCTTCTGCAGGATTCCTGGTCTCCCTAGATCCTAAATAGGCACCCTTCAAGGTAAGTTAAATGAATTTGAGCTACTACAGGATTCCTGATCTCCCAAATCCAAATTAGCGCCCAAAAATCAATTTTTCAATCAATACCTCTTCTATCTACCCAAAAAAGGTGGCATTTAGTAATCATTGGTGACTTCTAATACAGAATGATCCATTTTCAAGTCCTGAGTTGCATGCACTACATAGACGAGCCCTTTTGTAGGGCATGCCGTCTCTTGAGCCCTTCCATGGAAACCCCAATACGGAACGGTCCATTTTCAAGTCCTGAGTCGCAGGCACCACATGAATGAGCTCTTTTAGTAGTGTATGCTGTCTCCGGAGCCTTTTCATTGGAATCCCCAATACGGAACGGTCTATTTTCAAAGTCCTTCCTACAGGCACAAAGTCCTTACAGGCATAAAGTTTCTTACGGGCACAAAAGTCCTTCTTACAGGCATAAAAGTCCTTCCTACAGGCACCAAGTCCTTCCTACAGGCATAAAGTCCTTCTTATAGGCACTCCTTTAGATAGATCCACATCGGGTGAACCATTTTAAAGTCCTTCCTACAGGCACAAAATCCTTCTTACAGGCATTTTCTTCGATGAACTCGACATCGAGTAAACCGCTCAGTAGAATCCTTTCACCAGGATTCTATCATGGTACGACCCACCATACGGGTCAAAATACATGCGAATCTTCTAAATAGGATAGATCGCCACTAGAATGCTTTCATGGAGTGACCTACCATACGAGTCAAATCTTATTAGTAGAATCCTTTTATTAGGAATCTGTCATGGGGTAACCTACCATACAGGTCCAAATTCAATCCCCCTAAGGTTTTCTTATAATAAATCCTTAGGTTTTCAATCTATCGTCGACAGGTCAGTCAGCAACAATAGTGGGGCAAGCAGGTAAGCTTCAAGTAAAACCCTTGACTCTCCTCTTTATCTGTCCCTTACTTCATGAGAGCCTTCTCAAGTTCGGTCTGGATCAGAACTGGTACAGAGAGGTATCAGAGATCGCATGTCACAACTCTTTTTATCTCTTTAGGTTTGAGTAGATTAGGATTTAGGTGTCATCTCATCTTTGAAATGAACCTCTACCGGACTTCCTTTCAAAGAAGGGTAGTTGTTGACACCTGATTTTAATCACCTTTTCTCTTTTAAAATTAATGAAAAAGTCATAAAAATTCATCATAAATTTAAAAATTAACTTGGGGATCTTGGCTAAGTCTAGGAAACCATCTTTGAACAAAAAATATTTTTCATATTTTTTAGTATTTTCAGCATTTTTTATTTTCGAAAATTCATAGAAATCAAGAAAAAGGAGAAAATTAAAAAATCAACTTTGGAAACCTTGGCCAAGTCTAAGGAACCAATTTTGAATAAAAAGTAATTTTTCCTTTTTTTTTGTATTTTTAAATTTAAAATAAAAAATAGTAAAAATTCAGGGAAAAATAACGTTTGAGGCCAAAAAATACACAAAAATAGTCAATATTTTCTTTTAATTCCCTTTCATGTTGGCCATCACAAATTCAAAAAAATACAATTCGGGGTCATATGTTCCTTCACGAGCATAATCTCGAATCGGCCCTAAAAAAATCCAATTCAAGTCATTTTATTTTTATTTTCCACTTTTAGGGATTGTGACATTATTCTCTAATAGTCTGAATTTTCATCTTGACCAATGTATCCAGAATGACTCAATTTTGTAAAAGGCCTTAGTTGAATTTTGCATTAAAATCTCAAGGACTAGAGTGCAAATACCTAACACTTGAGAGATTATTTTATAAATAACTAAAGAAGAGTTAGTGGAGAAATTAGAATAAAGAAGGGAAGATGGAGAAGAATAGATGGAGAAATAAGATTAGAATAAAGAAGGAATATGGAGAAGAATAGATGGAGAAAATAAGATGAGAATAGCGAAGGGAAAATGGAGATGAAAATGAGTTGGTGGAGAAATTAGAATGGGAGATATATATAGAGAAGGGGAAGATGAAGAAGAGTTAGTGGAGAAATTAAAATGTGAGATAGAGATGGAGAAGGGAAGATGAAGATGAAAAAAGTTAGTGGAGAAATTAGAATGGGAGATAGCTATAGAGAAAGGAAGATGAAGATGAAGAAAAGTTAGTGGAGAAATTAAATGGGAGATTCAGTTAGTGGAGAAATTAGAATAGGAGATAAATAAGTGGGCTATAAAAGGAGGAAGGAGAGAGCTTGGAAGGGGTATTTTTTTGGAGAGAAAATTTGAAATATTTGAGAGGGTTTTGACAGATTGAAAGAAAAATAGAGGAAAAAAACAAAAAGAGAGAGAGAATCTTTCCAAAAGAGAGTCTTGAAGATGGTGGGAGTTTAAATTTAGATGCTACCATCACCAATTTCTCTGCGATCCACACAAGTCACGAGTTCATCCCCGTTGTTCGAGCCGTAATCTTGATCCATAAGGTGACACGAGGTCCGAATTCGGCAATCAAATCCGTCAAATCAGGTAACGATCCTAACCATTAAAATCTTCAAAAATATCGTTACCTCAATGGATTGATTTAAATTTCGATTATGCCCTGTCATATTCATGTGTCGTATCTGTATTGCAATTTTCTGCATTTTTCACTTAAAAGATCTGAATCCCAAATTGCGGCAGATTCTGCCCCATACTTGGTGGTGTAAAGATCTATTGTATTCTATCTCTTATATTTGATTTTGTATTATCAAACCCCAGAATTGGTGAGCCGAGCCACCTACTGGAGGTTCTTTATTTACTGTATTCTACTTTCTGCAATTTAATTTCTATACCATCAAACCCCAGAATGGGAAGGCCGACCCACTCATTGGAGGTTATTTATTTACTGCATTTACTTTCTGCAATTTAATTTCTGTATCGTCAAACCCCGGAATGGGTAGGCCAAGCCAAGGCCGACCCACCTGTTGGAGGTCTTTATTACTGCCTTACTTTCTGCAATTTAATTTCTGTACCATTAAACCCTAGAATGGGAAGCCCAAGCATTCGAAAATACAAAAAAAAAATATCATTCATGTGCATTTCATATAGTATAGCTCATGCATCATTTGCCATGCCTCATACGTATTCGTATTATCATTAATTTATACATATTCATGCAAAACAAAAAAAATTTCAAAAGAAAAACCAAAAACTAGGAAACGGGCCATTTCGACTGGCCAATCCTATTTTTGTTGATTTCCCTTCCTAATCTTTTCAAAAATGACGATTTTTCCCTTCATAGGTAAATTGTCTTGTGAAATTTTAGGAAATTCAGAAAAATCCAAAAAATTAGGAAATGAGCCATTTCGACTGGCAAATCCTATTTTTGATGATTTATTTGTATGTCGTATCCTCATGTCCACGTTCGTATGCCGTATTTGTGTGTTCACGTTCGCATGTAACGTATGTTCACGTTGCATGTCATATTTGTATATCCATGCTCGCATGTTCATGATTGCATGTTCACGTTCGCATGTATACATTCGCATGTCTATATTTGCCTATTCACGTTTGCTTATCCATACACTCATTACCATCCATGCATTCCATCTAAAAAGTGAAAATACAAAAGGAGAACACCTCACTAGAGCTTTAGGAGTAAACCAGCTTGAGTTGCCATAATTAGGATATCCATGGAATTAAGGTACTGAAAGGGCATTAGTTTTAATTAACTAGTGTAACCAAGTTCCCGGAGCTCATAATCTCTAGTTCGTAGAAGTAATTTAGTTCTCCCGCTAATTTACTTAGGTTTTTAATCGACATACCAAAAATTGATTAGTGGCGACTCTAAATTCTGAAATCATGTGATAAAAAAAATATCAGAGTTGCGATTCGGTAGGACTAGAAGAGTCCGTATTAGGTTAGTTAATCTAATTAACCTGATAATCCGTTAACTTGGAAATTTTTCACTGATCGAAATTTTTAGGTCGTGACAACTACGCATAAATTGAACCATTTGAAGCATACAGGCAACATCTATGGAGTCTAGAAACACTTATCTCACATCCCGATCATCCTAACGATCTCTGTTTTGAGTTTGTGAACTCACGACAAGTTTAAGGATTTTTGAATGCTGGACATGAGGTTTCATGCAAAATCAAGAGAAGCAAAGTGCAAGATCATGGTCAGCAATGCTCAAGGAGTAAAAACAAAAGAATCATGAAGAATGGCAATCAAATTAATGATCTGTCATTGATGTAAAGTTCAGAGCTCAAGAATGGAACTCACCATTTCAAAGATGGTTAGGCCTCTAGAGCTGGTGCGATCGACTCTTCAGACCAAGACGAAGCTTAAGGATGTGGTGCAGAGCTGTGATTCTTCGTCTAGAAGTCTGGGACGTCTCAAAGCTGTCGGCTCAAGCTCATGACAATGGCAATGCAAGGAGCTTCACTCTCTTCCTTTTCACTCTCTCTAGTCTTTTAGCTCATATGAACAGAATGAACCTCTCCCTTGATAAAAAAAACGCATGGATTTGCATATATCCAAATCAAAAAATTTGGCTTGCTCAAAGATAAGTCGATGCTCCACCCGTACATGTTCTCCCACATGCCAAATGGTCAAAACGGCAACGGCTAATAATTCTGTCCAGCTCCGTTTGGCGTCCTGGTGTGCACAACCATGTCCAATTCGATTCTCGATTTCAAGATGAGAATCAACTCACCCTAAAATCATTCATCCTTAACTCATCAATATTCATACGCGGCCATTAACCAACCTATACTTGTAATTACAAGCAGTAATTTCTATGCAATATTATTCTTGCAAAAAAAATGTAGGACGCTATCCTTATTCCAAAACATCCTAACGATAAAAGAAAGTCAAAATATCTAAGGCCCTATTTTGTTCAGCATTGGAATGAGTTTTTGGGCTTAAAGTCTCTTGGCAAAATGCAAATGGTGTTGACTACTTTTTTTACTCATTTTGAGAGATGCAATTGCATCTCAAAAGCTCTTCAAAGACCTTAATGCAAAATACCCCTTGAAGTACTTTGGAAAGTTACATTTGAAATGCACTATAATTTTTTATTTTTAGTCTTTTCATTTTCTATTTTATGTTCTATTTTAAGAAAGTAATTTAAAAATAAAATAATTAAAATAAAAATTATATTTTTTACAAAAAATAAAAAACTCAAATTTTAAAAATAAAAATTATTTTTTCAAAATTTTAAAAAATTAAATAATAAAAATAATTAAAGAAATTAATAAAATAATAAATAATAATAAATAATAAAATATTTTTATAAAAAAAATAATAAAATAATTAAAAATAAAATAATTAAAGAAATTAACTAGAAATAATTTAATTAAAATTAAAATATTTTTTGAAAAAAATTATTCAAAGTAATAAAAAAATAATTAAAAAATTGAATCATTTATAATGGTATTTTTATCAAACGGCATTTATGTCAAAGTTGCATCCAATACACTTTTTAATTACAGTTTATAAGCAGTATTTGCATTTTTTTCAAAATTCCTTGATAAAATGCTGAATCAAATAATTCCTAAATCAAAATCCTTAAGACTAATCTCAAGAGGTAGTCATCATCATCACGGACGTCCTAGCCATTGCAAAGCCATCCCATCCCATCCCAACACGTTCTCTCGCTCCCCCCCCCCTCCCTATCTTCCTCTCTCTCTCAGATGCGACCCCAGCCACCGTGAGCCCTCCACAACCTCTTGAGTGAACGAAGGTTGCAAAATTCGAAAAAAAAACAAATGTTGCAATCTCGAGGATGCCAAGCCTCAAGGTTGCCCCCTAGGACTAGTGTGACCTTGAGCTCAACGAGGTTCAGCTCGCAACCTTAGTGGCGGCGTGAGCTGGAGAGAGAGAAATTGTTGGAGGCGTTGGTAACACTAGCAACAGTGGACAGCGCTTGGCGATACATTTTATGGATGAGCTATAGTGACTTTAATTTTGGTTTTCTGATATTAATTATTCCATTTCATGTGTTATGTTGAATTGATGTGATGAACATTATGGATAAGCTCAGTGATCCATTGCATTTGCTCTTCATAATACATATATGATTATTTGAGATTGTGGTTGACCAAAAATTAGCAAATGTAATTTACTAAAAAGCAAACATAAGGGCAGGCAAACCCTTTTTTGGCTATGAAAAAGACTAAAATCGAAAACAAAATGAAATGTCTTAAATTTACTAATAAAGCATGAGGTAACTCTGTAGAAAAAAATTGTGTCCAACCGCTACATACTTATTAATTTCAATGTTAGCAAGATAGTCAGCAAAGCGATGATAATTAGATGAATCTATCCTATCCCACTATTGCAGACAAAAAAAAAATATATGTGCTTCTACATAGAACTGTGTATATATTCCTAAGTCTCAATTTTTGTTTTAAAAAATCAAATGGTTTACATGATAACTTTTAGAGTTTGTTTTGGCTTCTAAAATTATTATACCAAAGAAACACAATAAAGCTAATCACAATTAGGAGATAAATTTGCTATTTTCTTCAATCTACAATAATTATGCTAAATTAATAATCCCTTGAAAAATTTTTCGTTACATCTTCATAGATGGATAAATAGCGAGATATCAAAACTTATTGACCGCTAAGGATTATTATTTATCATCTTATTTATGTTTACTCTTATCTTCCTCTCGCCATTAACTTCATACAGAGCTCCTCAAAAGAGGCTGTGTAGTGCAGCACCGCAATTCAAAGACGCACAGGCATTGTCCTATA
>JAGVVM010011086.1:0-15523 GCA_019149425.1 Psidium friedrichsthalianum
CATAGAATATCTGGTTTTTTCCTATCATTGATTGTCTTTTGATTTTCTATGGATATGGCAATTTGGTTTTCACAACTTGGAAATGGATTGAACAGAAGTGAGAGCAATAAAAATGCAGCAAATTGCTATTCATTTTAGCTTATGTGTGTCATAATGTTACCATGAAAACCCCTGCGGTCAAATATGGCTTCTGTGATTTGGCACTTTGACCGCTGGAAATCAATATGAATTGGAACTGGCAAGTTACTTAAAGTTGTTGATCTCTGATTTCGCATTTAGTGCTTTTCTAGTCAGGTTTCACTATATTATTTATGAGCATTTGGTTTTTTCCAGCTTTAATTGTGCTTTGGTACCAATAACTTTTACGAATTTCCACAAATTGAAACACATGGATCCAATTTATTTTCAATTAGTCTCTCATTTGGCAAATGAGATTAACTGATATTTCCTTCAAGTTTAAACCCACCACCCTTTTAGCTTTGGCTTGATTGAATGGTTTTGTTAAAAGATGGGCCTTTCTTGTTTTAGATTTCAATTGGGCTTTAGGTTTTTCTTATTAGGCTCGTGGCGTTCGAAGGTTGGGGTTAGGGCCCATCTTGGATCACTATTTTCAAAATAAAAAATATATTTTAAAATATGGAAATAAAAAAAATAATATTAAAAATTTCAAAAAAACAGGAGAATTCTAGAAAATCTAATAAATAAAATGAAAATTACTAGCTTAGCCTTATTTTCCCTTTGTCTCAACTTTTAAAACTTCTTGAAAATGACGATTTTTTTGCCTCTTATGGCAAACATCTTGAAAATATAAGAAATGGTTATGATCAACTGGTCTACCCTATTTTGGGTACTTTAACTCCCAATCCTTTCAAAAAATGAGATTTTGCCCATTTGTAAATCGTCTCCAAGATCTTTCCCAAATCAATCCCATACCATAGTCGCACTTTCTCTAAATGTCTTTAGGGCTATACTATGATGCCAAGGACTTGTCTTGATGCATTTTATCTATACGTTTCATATCCAGTTGCGCACGGGGTTACTTTATTTTTTTGGTGATTGATGAGGTTATTCTCTCACTTGCGTGATAACCTAGATTTAGACTTGGCTCACTTGAAAGTTGCAATTGCATGAAATCATATTAGAAAAAAGAATTCGCGTTAGGTACCAAAAAGACGTTGGTAGAATACTGGTGGTAACCAATTTCTCAGCCTATTTCTCTAGTTTTTGTGAATCGAGCAGATTCTCCAATGCTCAGAAGATAGTTGACAACCTAATTCTTAATTAGTTTTTCTTTAAAAAGTATTTTTAAAATATCAAAAATTTATAAAATCTATAAATCACCTCTAGCAGCCTTGGCTTTAGCTAGAGGACTAATTTTGAAACAAAATAATTTTTGAGATTTTTTCGATATTTTAATATTATTTTTAACTTAAAAAAATCCAAAATTTACAAAAATAGCATTTTGTTCCCAGAAAAATATTAAAAAACAGTCATTAGTCTTCTCTTAATCTCAATTGCATTTTGTTGCCCTTAAATCTTAAAAATTGTTGATCAAGAGCCCTAAGTTCTAAAGTTTTGCATTTGGGTCCTCTAGTTGAGCAAAAATCTCAAATTGAGTCTTCTCTAGTGTCCTTTTAATTTTGTCCAGTTATGAATTTGATTTCTTACACCTTGAATTGCATTTTGGTCCAATCATTTTCATGAATCGAGAAAATTGGAAAAGGGACCTAGTTGCATTTCAATGTTAAATCCCTACTTTCAAATCATGGTCTGTGGGCCATTTTTGGGCCATCTCATTCGGATTTTAAGCCCTTACCCAAGTTTTTTTCAACACTCCTGAGATTATTGGCAAGGTTATTTTAATTCAAATATGCTATTTTGGACTTCATTGATCAAATCCCTATTCAGGTCAAATCTTTGAATTTGGGCATCTGTACTAAAACAAAATAATTTCACCGAAGCTCACCATTCCTTAATGAAACACATGCTCAAGAATTCAATTTCGATGTCAATTTCACGAAAATGGGCTATATAGGCTTTCAATTGGGCAAGATTTCGAAACCGGTTCAACCGGGTTGGGTCAACCTGACCGCGAGGCAGAGACGCAACTATTGCACAGCACAGAAGCAGAAGTAGAAAGCAGCAGGGTGCAGTCGCTGCACCGCTCAAAAATTGAAAGCGAAAATGGGCAAGTCTTGCCCTCCTTTGCATCACGCCACACCCAAGGAAGCCAAACGAGCTCTTCTCCACTCCACAAGCTGCAGATGTTCAGGAAAGGAGGAAGAGCAGTAGGGGTTCAAAAAAATAAAAGATCTCTCTCAATCAAGAGCTAAAGGAAAATGTTGGGGGTGAGTTCCAAAAAAGGGGGTCGGGCTTTTTAGAGGGGAAGAAAGGTGGACACCAGACCTGAGGTCAAAAAAGGGCGAACTTCGCGAGTTATTGATTTTTTTGGCAGAGAGAGGAGCACTCAAAGTTAAGAGAGAGAGGAGAGAAGAAAGAACCTGTTGGAGCTCTCGGTTGAGTGGGACGAAGACAGAAAGAAGAAGAAAAAAGACAGAGAGGGCGAAGGAACAGTTGATAGGCGGAGTCTGAAAAGGAGCTAAAAAGGCAAGAAGGAGTTCTAGGAAGCGTGAGAGAGTCTAAAAAGGGCCCTTGAGCTCCTTGGAGCTGGCTGTTCAGCAGGAAGAGAAGAAGGCGTTGGACCAGACCAAGGGAAGGAAAAAAAGGGAAAGCAAAACAAGAGAGAAAAGGCTCGGCAGTAGTAGAAAAAATGTGAGGGTCGCACTAGAGAGCAAGAAGCTCTTGGTTCTGGGGAGGAGCTTTCGGTTTCCATGAGCAGCCAAAGAGAGAGAGAAAGAGAGAGCAACACATCTAAGAGGAAGAGCATCAGAGGCTTAAGAGCCCGTCACCGCTGTGCCGCCTATTGTCGCTGACCAGCTCCCCGTTTTGAGGCTCGACGACCTCTGGTTTCAGACCAAGTGAGAGAAAGCAAGCAACGAAGGTCCAAGAGAAAGGGTCTGGCGACTCAAAAAGAAAACAAGAAGAAGATTCGGGAGGAACAAATCTGGTTCTTTCTTTTTAAGGAAAGGAGGAGTCGAGACTCATTTTGTTCGAGATCTTCGCTGAGAGCTAGACGGAGAGAGCCTTGGAGTCTGAAGCCGTTGCCCACGCTATCGCCCCTACCGCCGCAATCCTAGTAGACCCTTGACGGAGCCGTGCTCGACGATCGTCAACCAACATTGCTTCTCGTTCAGTGGCCTTTCAGGTAAGTGTCTAGCCCCTACTATGTCTGCTGTAGTGGTAGGTTTATAAAGAGGGCTCGAAATTTTGTCGCCGGCGTTAGAGGTTGCGACCAGAGAAGGAGCTCCGGTGGACGACGATTTGGTTGTGTTCAGCCCGCGGTAGGGTTGGCGGCGAAGCGGCGTTGGTGGTGACCGACGACGTTCGAAGTTGATAGTCCGTAGTGGATGGAGCGCTTACAGTAAGGTTAGGAAAGGAGACCCATGAAGGAGATGATCCAAAAAAAAAAAAATAGAATGAGAAAATAAGAAATGGTTTTATTAAAAGCTTTCAAGCCTTTGCAGATGGGCTTCTTCTAATTCGGCTCGAGTGGGCTGCTAGATAGAGAGTGGCTGCTGACGAGAGTGGGCTGAAATAGGCTTATTGGGCTTTAGGCTTGATTGGGGGTTTTGTTAAAAATGGCCTTTCTTGTTTTAGATTTTATTTGGGCTTTGGGCTTTCTTCTAAGCTCGTGGCTTTAAAGGGTTGGGCTTGAAGCCCAGCCCCAACCACTATTTTTTGAAATAAATATATTTAAAATATTAAAATGAAAAATTAAAAATTCTTAAAAATTAAAAAAATTTAAAATTTCCAAAATTTTTCAAGCCTCAAAAGTTAGGAAATAGGTGTTTTAACCAAACAATCTTACTTTTGACGGTTTTACTTTTCTAATCTTTTCAAAATGACGATTTTGTTTGGCCATTTTAAGTAGAAATCGTCTCGAAAATTCTCAAAAATTTACAACAGCCTAAAAAATTAGGAAATAGCTATTTCACTAGCCAATCTTATTTTTGATGATTTTTTTCCTTTTCAATCTTTTCAAAATGATGATTTTCCCCTTATGGGTAAATCGTCTTTGAAAAATCAAAAAAAATTCTCAAAAATTACAAAAAAAAATGAGAATTGGTCAAAAAACTCAAACTGGCCAAATCCATATTTTGATTTTGGCTTTTGATTCTCCATGAAATGATGGTTTGCCCATCAAATGGCAAATCATTCCAAAAATTCAGAAAATCTAAAAAATCTCAAAAATTGAGAAAGGGATATATTCAACTGGTCAACCCTATTTCAATGATTTGGGTCCATAAACTTCTTCAAAATTGACCATTTTACCCCTTTGGATACATTATCTCCTAAGATGACGATTTTGCCTCTAGGAACAAATCGTTTTCGAATCATCACAAATCCTTTCAAACCTTAATATACCCTTTCTCTAGCCAATAGGGCTTTACTAGAATGACATGTATTGATTTCATGTTTTTATTCCACATATTTTGAATCATTGATTTTCGCACTTATCTTACTGATTATGATTAGTTAGTTAGACATTCTCGTCTACATGAGCTCCTAAGTTTTAGAGCCTTCTTCATCTTAAGGGTCATCTACAGAAATCATAATTATGAATAATCCAATTTAGGGTACCGAAAAGAACGTCAAAGTAACATCTAGACATAAACTAAATCTCTCGATCTCAAATCTTTGGTTTCCGTTAAAGTTGTAAGACTGCTCTCACCTCTCGCCGAGTTCTCGATCTACTTCTTCCAAAGATCCTTCATGACTCTAAATGCTATACACCTACACACCATATCAATCGACCGCACGAAAGGTCGAAACTTGATTATCGAATCTCGCCATCCGCGCGAGGTAACGACTTGGGAGAATCCAAGCCAATTTCGCAAATCGCAACGAATCCATAGAATTTTGGCAAATGCCTCTAAACCCACTCGCGTTCACATACTGGATCGCAAAGGGTTGCTACAAAGGTGTCCGGTCAACCTTCCAAAAACACTAGTAGCGACTTCAATTGCATCCACACATTGCAACATGCCACTTGGCCACATTAAGGTTGAACCCAACAATTAAATCTCTCGTCGCCATTTGGTATAAGCCTAGGAGGGCTCGAGTCAAGCTCCTGCATTGTAGACAAAGAGGCCTCGTAGCCCAAAGAGCCTTCGAGTCATGCACTTGGGTCTTTCGATCCGCTGCATCGTACATTTGTACGGATGAGGACATGAAACAACCGACCCATGTCACATAGCTAAAGTCACCAACATTTGCTGCACTCTTTCTTGCTCTCCCTTTTGTTCAGTCCATTTTCAAGTTATGAATCAAACTCAAAGACAATCAGTTGGTAGGAGAAAGCTAGATATTCTACAAGTAAGGTAACAACAAAAAGCAAAATTTAACTACAACTTAAGAACTAGCTCCATTACATGCCAAGTTTGTTGAGCAAAGAAATGGAGAAAGTAGTTTTACTAAACGCATATTTCTAGCCTAATTTGTTCTCATTTTCAGACTCTCTATATCTTCTCATGGGTTCTTTGTATCACCTAAATACACAATTATAGGTTAATTTTGTAGTCACACGGATAGTAACATATTTAAGAGTAATTAAATATACTTACTAGAGCCCATCCATGGAAATCGATTCCTGCCAGAGCATTATGTGCTCTAGGAATTTTTCATACTTCACAAAAGCAAAACACTTTCGACTTCCAAGCAGCACATGCAGCCTCAAGCTCTTAATTTGTCACAAATCAGATTGAATTTCATTAAATAGTTATCTCTTCAATCAATCAATTAAGAAGATAACATGAGAAAAGGAAATTATCGCCCATATAAGCTAAACATCTATCTTAGCTCTTCCTCTGTAGCCTGGTGAGCAACATTATCAACAAATAATGTGCTCGAACTTGTAGGATTTTCAAATTGTTAGTAAAATTGTATAACAAGCGTAAGACCATCTAAGGGCAAATTATAGGAAGAAAACAAATACATTGCGAGTATATTACAAAACACTAATTTATCAAGAAGAAAAAAGAAAGACTAACATTACAACGCTGGCGAGCCTTTTCACTGTAAGTTTTGAATCAAATTCTATAATTCCAGTACCTGCTGAAGATGGGCCCCCACACAAAATGCATTTATCTAACTGTGTAGATGAAACAATATTAGTTGTGAATCACAAATTACAATATTAACTCTTGTGGTCGAAAATATTATCGAGATAGGGAGAATCTTTCTGTCCTCCACTAGTAAGTGTGTTCTCAGTCCCTCTTCAAATGGCTAGTAATTTATGTTCTTGATACGAAGACATCTCGCCTGTAAAATCAAGCGCAAAAGCATAAGGATGCTAACCCTAAAAGAAAAGCATGAATCTAAGAAAAGTTCAATGACCAATCACAATAGAACTCCTACCCAATTTCTGTTTAGAGAAAGAGTTCTTGTTTATTGATTTTTATACTTTTATGTTTGATGACTTTACCATTTAAGTTGTTGTTATTGATTAGTCCACCTAATATGGCTTAACTTGATAAAGGTCCCTGTAAAGATAACTCGAGAATTTGTTAATTGAGGGCTTTAAACACTTTCAAGTGAGAGAACTCGACAAATAGTTATAGTTATCCATACAAAGAGCGCAACAATTATCTCTGCAAAACCTATCTTTGCATGGAACTTTCATCAAGGTAAGCCATATTAGTTGGACCAGTAATAACACGTTAAATGATAAAGTCATCAAACATAAAAGTACAAAAATCAATGAACAAGAACTCTTTCTCTAGATAAAATTGGGCAGGAGTTCTGTTATGACTGATTATTAAACTTTTCTTAGATTCGTGATTTTCTGTTAGGCATAGCATCCTTATGCTTTTGCGCTTGATTTTATAGCCGAGATATTTTTATATCAAGAACACATATTATAAGAAATCTGAAGGGGGACTGAGAACGCACTTCAGCGTGCTAGTGGAGGAGAGAAGGATTCTCCATATCTCAATAATCTTCTCGACCACAATAGTTAATATCGCGATTTGTGATCGACAACTAATATTGTTTTATCTACACAATTAGATAAACACAGTTTGTGTGGGGGCCTATCTTCAACAGGTACTAGAATCATAGAATTTGATCCAAAACTTACAACTAGAAAGACTCGCCATCGTTGTAGTGTTAGTCTTTCTTTTTTCTTTTTGATAAATTAATGTCTTGTAATATGCTCATAATGTACTTGTCTTTTCCCCATAATTTACCCCTAGATGCTCTTACGCTTATTATACAATTTTGCCAACAATTTGAACATTCATCAAGTTCGAGCACATTATTTGTCGATAATGTTGCTCACCATGCTACAGAGGCAGACCTAAGATAGATGTTCAGCCTATATGGGTGATAATTTCCTTTAATCATGTTATCTTCTTAATTGATTGATTGAAGAGGTAACTATTTAATGAAATTTAATCCGATTTGTGACAAATTAAAGCTTGAGGTTGCATGTGCTGCTGGAAAGTCGAAAGTGTTTTGCTTTTGTGAAATATGGAACATTCCAGGAGCACATAATGCTCCGGTAGGAATCGATTTCCATGGATGGGTTCTAGTAAGTATCTTCAATTACTCTTAAATATGTTACTATTTGTGTGACTACAAAGCTGACCTATAATTGTGTATTCAGGTGATACAAATGACCCGCAAGAAGATATAGAGAGTCTAAAAGGGGAGGACAAATCAAGCCAGAAATATCCGTTTAGTAAAACTACTTTCTCCATTTCTTTGCTCAGCAGACTTGGCATATAATGGAGCTAGTTCTTGAGTTGTAGTTAAATTTTTCTTTTATGTTGCTACCTTACTCATAGATTGTCTAGTTCTTTCCTATATTGTCTTTGAGTTTGGTTCACAACTTGAAAATGAACCAAACAAAAGGGAGAGCAAGAAAAAGCGCCGCAAATTTTTGGTGACTTTAGCTATGTGACATAGACCGGTTGTTTCGTGTCCCTGTCTGTACCATTGTACGATGTGGCAGATTGGAAGTCTTGGGCCCTAAGTCATCCCGCACTTGTATAACCTCAAAGTTGAGCTTGTGGTGTTGTTATGGTGAGTGAGCGATGTAGAGGAGATGACGCAACTGAATTCGTAGGAGTGGTGTCAGGGCTGTTTGTGCTAGGAGTTCTAGGTTAGATAGAATATACCCTTAAGAGCTCTGAAGACGGGATTGGTCTCCTGTATACAAATTGGTCGAGAGGTGATTCTACTCTCCCAATAATGTAGTGGCAGGCGAAAATCAGCTATGGTACCTAAAGTAATTTAATCATCTCGCTCAATTTACAAATGCCCAAGCTAAACTGAGTATAGTATGATCTAATGCGGTAAAGCCATTCACCAAATGGTTCTATGGGACAACACAAGAAAGAAGGTTGGCTCGGCATGAATGACTCGCCAGGCACCTCATGGTCTATTTTGCGGCCAGGATGTTATTGAGTTGGTGAAAAACCCGTGGTCTTTTTGGTCCTACGAGTAGAGAGAGTAAATCGTCGGAGCAAAAGTAGCTAAGACAAAGTGCACCTCTCGACATGCTTCTAGGATGCCAATGGGAGTACAATCAAATAAACCAATTCATCACTAAAATGAGATAACGTTCTTGGATCAATTCGGCGAATCTCATGATGGGTCTACTACTATGTTTTCAATAAGGACAGACCTCTATTAGTCGGCTAATACTAAGAGGTGCTTTCTAGGGAAAAGAGGATGCTGTCAACAACACAATTGGCTAAAAGCGCCACGCTTGAAAAGTGCAAATGACCGAAAGATGGTGCTACCAAAAAAGGATAGTTGGCCAAAAGTGCCACACTTGAAAAGTGCAGTTGACCGAAGAAGCCAGAATGGCCTTTGATTAAAAAAGAAGCTACCGATGGAGAGAAATTGTTTTGTTATTGGTAACTGCGCTCTTGCTATTCATGTGAGTCCCAAAAGCCGTGTTGATGATAGGAAATGGCACAGGAAAGCGACAGAACAGCCTATAATGAGGACATTGCGGAATTGAATGGGGGAGAATGATGTGGATCGATTATTCCATGTCCCCATTTGTACAAATGTACGATGTGGTGGATCGGAAGTCCAGGGTCCTAAGTCCTCCCATACTCATATAACCTTGAAGTAGAGCTTGTGCTATTGTCATAGTGAGTGAACGATGTAGAGGGAAAGATGCAACTAGGTATATGGGAGTAGTGTCGGGGTGGTTTGTGGTAGGAGTTCTAGGTTAGATAGGATATATCCTTAGGAGCTCTCAAGACGAGGTTAACCTTCTATGTACAAACTGGTCGGAAGTTAATGCCACTCTTTTGATAAGGCCATCGATTGTGGTCTCTAAAGTAATCTGATCGTCTCTCGCTTGATGTACGAAGGCCCGAGCTAAGATGGGCAAGGTACGATCCAATACGGAAAAGTTGTTCGCCTAACTGTTCTATAGGACAACATGAGAAACAAGGCTAGCCTGGCATGAACAACTCTTCAAGATATTCCGCGGCTAGGAAAAGTGTCGGCCTGTGACATATGCTTGTATGATGTTATCATGAAACCCTTGTGGTCACATATGGCTTCTTCGAGTTGGAACTTTGACGGCTGGAAATCGACTATAAATTGGACCGGCAAGTTTACTTTAAAAGTTGTTGATTTGATTTCGCAAAATAGAGGGTCGTGTGATGAAGGAACTTCCAAATGGGGAAACAAGCTATGTTCAAGCAAAATGAGTTTGCTTGGAGATCTTTGACCTTTTTGGACCTCTTGAGTAACCCTTACAAGTAAGATTCGCGAGTAGTTCTCGTGGATTGGAGGCTTATGATCAGAGTTTTGTGGGGAGTCAGATCTTCGGAGTCAATGTTGGTTGTCTCCTAACTGATTGCCCATTTGTCTTGGACAGGCCTATGCTTGCTAATTACTTGGAAACTTAGGTGACTATCTAGCCAAGCAAAGTGGGGGAGAATGACATGGACCGATTGTTCCATTTCCCCATCCGTACAAATGTACGATGCAGTGGATCAGAAGTCCTGGGTCCTAAATCCTCCCACACTTGTATAACCTTGAAGTAGAGCTTGTGCTGTTATCCTGGTGAGTGAGCGATGCAAATGGGAAGAAGCAATTGGTTTCATGGGAGTGATGTTAAGGGGGATTGTGGTAGGAATTCTAGATTATATAGAATATATCCTTAGGAACTTTGAAGGTAGGGTTAGCCTCTTATGTACAAATTGATCGGGAGCTAATACCACTCTCCTGATAAGGCCACCAGTTATAGTGCCTAAAGTAATATGATCATCTCGCTTAATGTACGGATACTCAAGTTAAGCTGAGCATGATATGATCCAATACGGGAAAGTCATTCGCCTAACTGTTCTATAGAACAACATGAGAAACAGGATTGGCCTGGCATGAACAACTCGTCAAGCGCTTCATGAGATATTTCGTGGCCAAGAAAAGTGTCATCCCATGACATATGCATGTATGATGTTATCATGAAACCCTTGTAGTCACATATGGCTTCTTCGAGTTGGAACTTTGACGGCTGGCAATCAATTATAAATTGGACTGGCAAGTTTACTTTAAAAGTTGTTGATTTGATTTCACAAAATAAGCTTGAGGGTCATGTGATGAAGGAACTTCCAAATGGGGAAACAGGCTGACGTTCAAGCAAAATGAGTTTGCTTGGAGATCTTCGACCTTTTCTGACCTCTTGAGTAAGCCTTACAAGTAAGATCCGTGAGCTGTTCTCGTGGATTGGAGGCTTGCGGTCAGAGTTTCGTGGGGTGTTAGATCTCAAGCATAAATTGTTCATGAACTGCATGAAAGACCTTTTACTGTCCAAAAGCTTCTTGGAAAATACTCAAAAACCCGTTTGAAGTCACCTTGCGTTCACTACTTTCGGTAACTATCGTCACTTTTATCCTAGATAATCAAATATGCTTTAATTGTTATTTTATAGATTAGAGGAGTGCTCCGACACCGGGCATTAAAACGCCAGACCCACATTCATCTGAGACTGGAAAGTCAAAAAATATGTTTAAGTAGAGGATAAGAGGTGGATTTATGTTCTCTACTAAGAAAGAGAAATTGAATCCAAACTTCTTAAAACCAAATACTGACTGCTCTTACCAAAATCTTGAGTTATGTTCGCAGATGTTAAACCTTTTGCCAGATGCTTCTGATGGTTCCACAAGAAAGTACATGTTATCTCGAGAGAAACTCCACTCTCATACATACATTTCCTTTCCTCTCCTCTGGCCCTTTACTTTTTTACCTCTCTGTTCTCACCGAAGAGATAGAAGAAGGAAGAAGAAGAAGAGGAGGAGGACAAACCGCGTCCCACGTAACCTTCAAAGTTGCCCCCTTTCTCTTCCTCTTGCTTCTCTATAAGCTTTGATCTAACGCGCATGAACTTTTCGTGTTGCTTGTTTACTGTTCGTTGGATATTGATTTTCCCAAATGAAATGTAGATTGCCTCGTGAAATGATCAATGAAACGGAAATGGTCGAGCGGCTTTCTAAGCACGAGGCGACATGAGCTCCGTCCCGTTCGGATTGGATTGGAGAAAGGGGGTGGCGGATCGCACTCCGACATTGCAGACGGGCTTTTTCAATTCGATCAGTCGGATTTGTGTGCGCTAGAGACTTGATTGAGTGATTTGCCAGGCAATTTTAGTATGTGAGTTCACTCTAAGTTTCGTCGGAAAAGCTAAAAGATATGTAAGCATGTATTTTTTAGAACTTTACATGACTTTGTTATCCAAAGATAGATAGATTGGTTGCCTCTTAATATTGATCTACCTTTATCAACAATGCTATCATGGATTTCTATTAAAAGTAAATGCAGCGATGGTCTACTTATGAGGGTTAGAATCCTGATTAGAAATCTTGCCTGCAGCTATCATTGACATTGCCTTCACATGAAAGCGCGATACACTATGCAACAAATGAGACGTTGCTTGAAACCTGGCGCTTTCTTCATGTGTACGATAATTCTTCCCACATGTTATGCCAAGTCAAGAAGAAAATATACTTCTTATTCCATGCAAAGTGGTGCTGGCTTAAAGAATCGTGCTTTTCGCCATACATGATTGCTGTTGGAATATAGATAATGTATAATGCTGTCCAGATGGTGTTTCTTTGTTCCTGTTGTTAGCAAGTATATGAATCTCAAACTGCCGTATATGCACAATACTATCTGGTGGACACGGGTAGGTTATTAACTATTAACTGGTTGTCCTTGTTGCATTTTCTATTCATGCTTAAGAGTCGTTGCATTTGGATCTAGTCATGTGTTGGTGCAGTCACACGATTTATGGCATCAATGGATCCAACCGGTCAAGTTGTTGCAGTTGATAAATGGAACTAGTAGTGTCTTATATTTGGTAGATACTGGTACTATTTAAGTCAATGAAAAGATTATGGACCTTGTCTGAGAGAAATTTCCCGGCTCGAAAAAGTTAATTCAGGATGCGGACATATGGTTTGTTTCGCTGAGGTCCTTCTCAATTCCTAAGAACTCTGAACAAAGCATTTTGTATTCAGAACCATAAATAGCTCATTCTTGGCTGCATGTAAAGGGGTCGTGAACGAGAATTACAAGAACATCTCTTTTAAACTTCTCATTCTGTTGCCACTTATGAGTTGACCTTGCAAACTGTGACTGAACACCAGAAATTCATGGGGTCATCATAAAGATCGGTAATTGAGTTCCGGTTGAAATCCCTCTCCATGTACTTCATTTCCATGATTTTCCAAATACTGATGATTTGCTGTCTGAAAATTTGTCCCTTCTCATAGAAACCTCATGTTTACCATCAAAATGTTTATCTCCTTAACAATGGATGTAGTATAGTGAAACACTGAGACCACTAATTCAGATATTTGCCGGACTCAAGATTAGGTTAATTTCCTCTTTGCTACAGCATTGATCATTCAGCTCTATCATTTGACTCTATATGATGTCAACTTTGCTATGAATATCAGTAACTACCACTTTGACTACAGTGTCGTGGAATCCTGATTGTCCTGAGCAGCTGTATTTGATGTGATGACTCATGAAATCTCCCTTAGAATTTATTGGACGTGGGATGCAAGAAAGCCAACTTTCGCAGTCACAGTATGTTCTGTTTCTCTCTGGTGATGCTTTGTTTTCATGAGGATTAGTTCTTCTGTGATTCTTTCTAGTGGTTGCTCGTGATGTAGGTATACGGTGTTCTGGACCTCTGGTTACTGGTCTTATCCAGCAAGTTCTCAGTTGTATACTTCTTTGAGGTGAGGATTTTCAGATAGAATGAATGAAGACTAAAGTGGTAATGGAACTACTATCAAATTTGGTCGTATAAATAATCATAAAAATGATCATTTATCATGTATATATAAAAATATACATTTATTACACAATGTGTCCTAACGTGTCAAAATCTTTATTTTTTTTAAGTGACATGTCAATGTATCGTGTCGCATTGCGTGTGGTGTCGATGCTACTTAAAGTGAGAGATGCAAGGAAACAAAGAATGAGGAAGGTATTAAGTCCATATCTCTGACATACCCAAAATATGCTAATCATTCTGCTCACTCAATGGTATGTTTAGAGCTAAATTAGATGAAGATTTCTAATGTAAATTGTAAATTTGGTTGACCTTTCTCTGATGCAAATTCTAGCATGAAAGAGCATAATGATTAGGAAAATTTAAAAGTATCGAACTTAATATATAAAAGAAAAGGGTGTATTGTCCTTCGTGGGGGGGCCGGCCCAAGTTTACACGTTCGCCTATTGCCGCCGACGAAGATTGGGTGTCGTAAAGCCCTGACCGGATGTGGCCCGTTTCAATTGGCATTCTCTTCACCAAGGCTTTCGCCGAGAGCGACACATCAGTGGACTTAGAAGCCCACCGACCGGCCCAAGTTTACGACCCAGTGTCCAACTCCACCCAGCCCTCTTCTCTTCTCTGTCACCTCCACGTTTTCTTATTCAAGTAGGTCTTCCGGTAAAATATCGGGTATTACAGACCATGTCACCCCGTTCTTTCCCTACCTTGCTATCTAACACTGTTAGGAGAACCGACACGAATGATTTTTTGAATTTGGCTCACTGTCTATGTGGTATTTGAACGGTAGTATCAATATCTAATGTGGTCCGTGAACCTTCTATTTATTCAGTGTAATCTCTCGACTTTTTGATACGTTTTTAATTGATCTCTCGCCTATACGAAAATGTTTCAATCTGTCTCTGACTTGAACAAATGAAAAGATAGCATCATCGAAAATTCTCATATTAATTCAAAATCAGATTTCATATTGGGCTAAAGTCCAAAGATCTACATCAAACAACAATACTTATCCTGGTCCATTCTATAGCTTTTATGGGGACCATTTTCTTTTTCCTAGGATTGTCTCCACCGCGTGACTCTGACTGGGCGAAAGATTTCTAATTTCCTAGACGACGCGTCCTCCTCGGACTATCGGCCATTGGGCTATCTCGCTTCGAATTGAAATGTTAGTGTTGTTATAAGATTAGAACGCGAACGAATTCCACGAGCCGCTCGCCCAAATCACAGACAGAACGCCGCGGTTCCCAACTCCCGTCAGCGAACTTTTTTTTGCATCGGGGAAACTGGCTGTGGAACCTGATTGATTCGTTTGAACTACCTAGAATGCCTCATCATCATCACAAGACTAAGGCACAAAGAATCGAAAGCAAGACCAAATGTTTAGTACGGGAACGGATGATTTACGTCATTTAAGTCCACAACAAAAGTCTTGTCAAAAGCATAACAACTACCCGTTTATATTCTAGATAGCATAGAACTACTCATAGAAGGTGGAATTTGAGACACAAGCTATACATGTCCAAGACACAAGCTATACCTGTCCAAGAAGCCACCCATCGAAGAGCCTTCTTCGGGTACAATGACGGTCCCAACCTATCGAATCAAAACTGCAGTTTTACGTTTCGATTGGGGGCTTTGCACTGGAATGCCAAAAGAAAATAAAAAATAAAAAGAAAACACAAGGATTGAACAACATGATATAATGGGTTACATGAACATTAAGTTCAGCACTTGAAAAGGCCACTCAATCGCATGCAAGCACTATAACTTCTCATTTTTACGAGTTTTGTCAAGCGGGGTCGTATCATCTCGCAGCTCCCTGATCCGATCACCGCCAGAGAATTAGACTTAGCCGTGTCCATAATTGGTAAGAATTGATAAACGAGTGTGAGCCGAATACAAGGCCTAAAAGCTTTATGCACGCCTAGCTGCGATAATAAAAGGGTTGAGTTTTCCTCTATTCAGCGACACATGCTCAGTTAGCCCTAAGTGATTTGGGGCCATGTCCGTCACTTGATCCCCGATCAAGTTTTAATCTATCTCGCGATAATCATCTAAGTGTTTTTAAAACATTTAGTCCTAATTGAGAACTCGTGAAAAGATTTAGGATAAATTGGCACGATTGAA
>JAGVVM010011087.1:0-18223 GCA_019149425.1 Psidium friedrichsthalianum
CTGGAATGTTGGGAAGGTTTAATTGCAGGTCATACATTTAAAACTGCGATGTGTCAATTCCTTAAGCCCCGTCATTGCCAGACGGCAACTTCCTTGTTAGTGCTGACATCTCTAGTTTTACATATCCCACTTACCTTATCTTCTTGTCAGCCTCTATATTCGGTGCTCATCGCAAATTCGATGACCAAAACTCTCGATCCTTTTTTTCTGTATTCCAGACCTTTCCTGCATATTTGGCTCAGAGTCCTGATTGGCAACCGCTTTGAACAAGCCCTCGCCTTCGATTATTAGTTGATTGTCGGATTTGACTTCCATTGGCTCTAGGTTTTGGTTTCTAGGCCCTGGAAGCTCTTCCTCATCAAGCCTACACTTCTTCAGTGGACTCTACATCATGGACCTGTGTCATCAGATAGCCCGAATCATAAGAAGCAGCACATGCCAACTTCATGAGGCCATGAAGAGCCTCGGGCTCCAGGGCCATCAAGCGTTTTCCTCCTCTTTTCTCTGTCCTGGACAGCTGGGCAAGCCCTTCAAGAGATCCACAAAGCACCCGAACGTCCGCTTCCAGGCAGGCTGCTCCTGATCTGTGGCACTCTGGTTCACGGATTCGGCTTTCCCTCGTGCAAGAACGTCCTTTTCTTGGGCTGGAGGCTGACCCCTCTCCAGTTCTCTCGAGGATGGAACATCATGTGCCCAACAATGATTTCATGGAAAGGGAAGCTCCGGTCACAGATGTAGCAACTTGGTTGTGTCTCTGCGTCCTTCTCTGCAAAATCAAAGTCTCTTCCTTTCTCCAGAGCTGGAAGGTCTTCGTGGACATGCTTCTCACACGTCACCTTCTGCTTCCTATGCCTCAACTCGTCCGTCTTCTTCGACTGCTCGCCCTGTTCTTCTCCTGATTGTGGATCCTGATGTGGCCCCCAGTGCCTTACCGTTCGGACCCCTTGCCGCAGAATTCACATACTCGGACAGCTTGCCGGAGGAGGCTCCTCCCGTCGCTCGGCTCGCCCTCCTGCTCCGTCCTAGATATCTAGCTTAATCAAGAGTGGGTCTTTTCTGGGCATCTGGGCCCAGGTTCCGTCTCTCTGAAGGATCGGGTTCTGCCATCTTCCTACGATCTTGATGGGGTAGCTGCACTCGCTCTGCCTGATCATCCTGGCTTCCTCTCAGACCATCCATGAGAGAAAGATCAGAAAAAAATTCAGAACGAACAACAATCAAGACGCAGCAAGAAGAACACGAGTGCCAAGAAAATGAAGAGAGAAGAAAGAGAGACAGAGGGAGAGGGCTGAGAATCCCCACCCTCACTGCAAGACTACACAAAGAGAGACGGTGGTATGCAGGGTGCCTGACTACCGGGTTTGGAAAACAGTGGAAAGAAAGAAAGAAAGATCATAAGTAGAGAATCTGCAGAATAAGGGAAGTGAATAAGAACCAGCTCTTGACTGATTATGTTCTTGAGAAGTGAAGGACGAGATGCCAAGAGGGAATTGGGTCAAGAAAATTTCTCAAAATCTTGGGAGAGGATTTGAGGTGAGTGTTTCATTTAATTTTCAAAAACATAACATTATACGAGAGTCACGCTGAAATCTTTATTGACATCTTTAATTGTAAGTCTTTTAGGACCCCTTCTCCGTAATTGAAACTCTTCGTTTCGGTTTCTGGAATAGCACGGCCTCTCCCTCCTAATTATCACCGCAATTCACAACAGCTCAAGACCCCAAAATAAATAAATCAATAAATTCCCCTATTGTTTTCCATACTATTTAATATATGTAGATATAGGTGTAAGCACTGATCAAGAAAAGAGGTGTATCCGCTATGCGGGTGTTTTGGCTGCGTTTGGTTCGGTATTTGGAAAAGCCTCGGGACAAATACAAAGTGTTTTAGTCCAAAGGGTTTTCGTTTAAAGCAAGTCTTTTACCAGACATGGCGGAATTGATTAGGCCAGGCCTTTTGCCATGGATTGGACCGAATTGAGTGGACCGTATTTTCTTTCTTCTTCTTTTGTTCCTTCCTCCTTTTCAGTTGTTTTTTATTCAATTCATTTGCTTCCAATGGTCCTAAGATTAAGAGTAGAAAATTTCTTGCGTAATTTAAGCCAGACGTGGTTAGATGGATTGTCCCATTCAGAGAAGTGTACAAGGATTCATGTTTTTCCAATGAATAAGGTCGATTGTGGCGCAGGAAGCTACTCGAGAACTTGTGTTTTTCAATGGAACCAACACGAGCATGTAAATTCTTGAAATAGATTGAACTTGATCTCATAGAATGAATCGCAATCTTTACAACTCACAGTAGACTTCTTTCGAGGCTAATTAGGGGGAAAAAAAAAAAAACGAAAGAAAATAAAGAAAAGAAAACAAGCCCAAAAAAGATGGTATATAAGATTAAGATATGTATGAGATATGGAAATTGCTCACAATCATAACCGCGAGATTTTAAAGGACGGATAGCTTTTCAAATCGACATGCTGGCTCAATTATTTACTTTAGGCCAAAGTTTCTTGTGAAACAATATTTGGATAAGTATACTCTTTCCAACTAGAACTCAAGGTATTATCTGCCAAAGCTAAATAGATCGCTGGCACTTTTTGTTGTTTTTAAATCTATCTTCTCTAACTCTCTTTGCTTTATTTCCTTCACAGAGCGTCATGAGTTGAACCCCGCACCTATGATACTAGCATCCCCGCACACTCGAATCCCTTATTAGTAGGGCTGCATATTGTTGCTTTAAAATATGAGTCGTACGTCTATGTCTCTCTCCGACTGTCTCTTCTCGGCTCACTAGGAGCAGCAGAATGAGATCCTCCTCCTTCCAGGTGATGGCTGGACAGAAATTCGTCGAAGAAAATGGTCTGGAGATGGGGATTTCTTCACTTTCGAGTACCACGACAGCCGGCCCCACCGGTGCCTGAAGAGGGCCGAGGCGTCGGGCCGTATGGGGAGATTCCAAGCTGGGCTTGGGAAGAGCGATTATATGCACACTGGCGCTGATGGCGTAAGCGACAGATGAAGAAGAGAAAAATGCAGGGCTAGAGCCAGAGCCGGCCTTCATGATAAACTCGATTTGAGCCGACGAGTTCCAATTGTGGCATCCTCAAATGTTCCTGGAAGTACAATTTGTTTGGGCAGTGTTTGATAGGACCAAACTTCCAAACACTGAATTCCCCATAGCACGTGTTCCCTTCGTGATTCAGGCTTGAGCAGACAGGCGAAACAAGAAGACTCCACGGGCGACCGAGTTGATCAGGACGCCTGCTCACTTCGAGCTTCAACAGCGGTCGGTCCTAGAGCAGCCGACAAAACACACGAGAATTTACAGTGGTTATGCTGCCGCTTACGTAGAAAGCAGGTCCTACCCGATACCTGAACCGCATATACTCCGATAGATGGCACGCAGGGACAAACATCAGGAACAGCTAATGGAAGAACTGTGGATGTAAGAAGATGGTTTGATCGCTCTACTCCCGTCGAAACATACTCGTGGAGCCATTCCCGGTTGGGAGATCGATATTTGTAAGCGGATTTTCTTCCTCTTGTCATGTATAAAATATATGAACTGAAAATCAAAGCACGTTTGCGCTGAAGGGTGCGTTTTTGTTTCACGAGACACTCAAAATTTGAGAAATATTTTGAAATATTTCGCTTTTTCGCTGGAAATTTTTATTACTATCAACATTTGCCTCAATATTTGAAAATTTGTTGTTTTAAGCCTACAGACAAAGCTATGAACAACGCACCCTAAATATGACCGACAAGTGTTTCAACAAGGCTCTTGATAAAATGGGTATCCATCGTTGTATTGCATTACGCACGGTACAGAATGATATAATCACGATAAAATCAGATATCAAATCATAGTAAAATCAACAATGTTGTCATTAGACTCATTACATCACTTGAGCTTAGAACATAAGCAAATGATTCAAAAACTTAAATCGAAGTATTTTTAACCGAATGAAAAATAGAACTTATATGTGTATACTTTGTTTTAAGAGAAGTGATGTTATTATTATTATTGTTATTTTTGTAAGTTTAAGATCAAAACCAAATATAAAGCTTGGCACGAAACGGCAATCTAACGGCAATCCGTTTCATCGTGAATTCGAATCACATTGGCCATCGTTTTCTTCAACCTCCCTCTTCATCAATCTTCAATCACGCTGAAGATTCGTAGTTCTACTTACATTGCGAAGAAGACATACTCTCCGGCAAATTGAAGCTCATCAGCCGAAGAACTTGTTTACGAATTTCACTCGTTCGATTCACAGATGGGAAGATTCGGCGATCTCTCGAGGGTTATTTGACAGCAAATCGGAATCAGCACAGGTAATGGATTTTTGGACTCTAGGTTCTTTATTTGATTGGAATTTATTCGAGATCGAATATCAAGCAATCACATAGAAGATAGAAAATTGATGACACATGAGATTACCAAATTCACTCCAGAATAGGGCTATGTCTTGCAAAGGGATTTCACTATATTTTTCCGCTCGTTAAATGATTTCTCATACGAATACAATATATATGACTTAAAAATAATGGCCAAAACCCTAGTCTATCCAAAGCCTTTTATTCCCACAACAAATGGCCTACTTAAATAAAAGCTAAATCCGATATTGTTTCGAGGGGCGCTGTCCCCAAGCCTTAGCCTGCTCACCGGGAGGGAAGCAGCCATCTGCTCATTGGGGAGCGGAATCCGTCCGCTGACCGGGTAGCGGGATCCCATGTAGGGGCGCTGCCCTCGAAACCTGTATTCCGCACGTAGGGGTCCCATGTCGTCGGTTCATACTTCGATTTCTTAAACTCATGTGGGCACGGCCAATGTGAGAATAAAGGTCTCTGAAGTATTCACCAACTCCAACATAATTGAGCATTTCGCTGTAGAATACTTGAATTCTGCTTCCTGGCTTTGGCTTCGTTGTCATCGTCTGGTGACTGTTTTGGCTACCGAAAGAGAATTGCTCACTGTGATCTTGTGCGGCTGGTTTTACACTTGTTGATTTAGTGGGCTAGTGACTTGAGCGAGAAAAGTCTTGTCAGTTTGCTCGTGTGAGCTTTCGAGTTCCCTCTTTCCTCGAGATCTGTTGCTTCGGTTTGTGCCTTGGGATCGCGTGCGCAGTTCGTGTTTGGTGATCGGATTTCAATTTCTGATAACTGGAAGGGTTTCTCCCATCAGAAAGCTATATTTCCTCTCTGATATGTATTCCAGGGCGGATGCACTGAAGTAATGAGAGTGGAAAATGTTCTGGTTGCTCGGTGAAACGGATGATGAAGAAGAAAATGAGGCTTGCGTGATTAAGACTTACCTTGTCCATTGGTAATCTTTTGTCAGGGTCCGTGTAGAGACATTTCGTGTGACTTGAGCCATCCAGAAAAAGCTGCCCGCTCGACATGCGAGTTTGCGAATTCTAGGGTCGAGCAGTTGTCCGTACATTCTGCCTTTCAACAGAGTTTTTGCCTGCAGATACATGAGTCAAATGGTGAACATCTGAGTTGTAGTGTTTACTTGCTTTTCGATACATGTGAAGGAGATTGATCTGTTTAACTAACGAGGTATACCGACAGTGACCATTTCTGCTTTTCTCCTTAATGTGGTTTGTGGGTATCATAAAACCTCCCTTGTTCTTCATCTAAAGATTAAAATGAATATGTGAGTTTTTGGATCTTGAGGAGTCAAAATATCAAAATGGCCGCTCTTAGGACGAAATTTTATTCAGAAATACAAGCTATCATAAGTACGATTAAAAGATGCAATGTACGTGCAATTACCTCAGAAGAGTTAAAAGTGAACAGTTAACTCGAAAGAGTTTGACCCAAATTGAGTTCTTAGTCAGGTACTGCTTTTATAACGGCAATCAAGCTTGCATGTTGAGCTCGGTAGAAGCATGTATTGGTTTATCTTTTGGCAAAAGCATATTCAGGAAAAAGTAGATCACACCCTCCAAATGATTCGATCATTAATTTTCTAACTCCAAATGAGGACACTCGTCATTTGTTTATCATGAAAACTAATTGCTTCGAAGCTGGAGTCAATTTGGAAAAGCACGAGGTGAACTACTAAATCCGTTTAAAGATTCACCAGAAAGTTGAGAAGGTTTATCTGAATCTGATTGTGTACTAGGTTATGGAACGATCTTAGTATTGTCGCAATATTGTGAGTCCACACGATTTTACCTACCTGACATATAAACTATTGAATGATTATGATTATGGTCCTTACCCAGCTTGCTAGACCGTTTCCATCCCCTGTTTATTGTGCGGCTCTCTTCCAGTTATAAGCTCCAGTAGAACCACACCGAAAGAGTATACATCTGCTTTGGTTGAAACTCCCCAAATCTCTGTATGGTCTGGAGGCGGACATCCTGATTTTTCTCTTTATAATCTGAGTGATCCGACTCCTGCTTTATTCTTGCTAGCCCAAAATTTCCTAGCTGAGTATTCATTGACAAATGTTATTAGGCTATGCGTTAAGGATATGATGGATCTATAGTATTCTTTAAAATTGCCATGGTTCAAGATCATGAGTTAGAAGAATGTTCTTTGCTCTGACATCCCCATGAGTTAGGACTGCTTCATGGAGATAACGAAGTCCTCTGGATGCACATCGGGCTGTTTCATCCTTTGTGCCCAGTCAATGGTTGGTGACCATATTCTGCATCGTGCCAGCAGCTTCAGTCAGGGTTATTGTAATTGTCTTCTCTGATGGCCAGGTATTTGAATTCTTAGCGAGAAAAACCCCATACATGTACGCATACTTGTGTGCCAAATACATGCATAAATACAACCACACACATCATAAGTACCCACCAACAATGGAAAATTACATCTTGCGAACTACTTTCTGTGTTTGAAATGTAGGGGTCAAGAGAACAGTCGCATACGTACTATATACAAGCAGCCTGCAGTTTTCCTTCTGAGCTAGACCCATCAGCATGACTATGTTCTCATGTCTTGCTTCAGTTAGTACATTGACTTCGAACTTAAATTCCTCTTGTAGGAAGTACACTTCTGAGTTCCATAACTGCCCTTTTCGTTCATTTCTCAAGTGACCTGAAGCAGATCCAAAATCATCGTCCATCATATAGGGAGCTTTTGGCTGAAAATCCAGCTGTAGAATCTTCCAGTTCTGCATATGCGAAGTTTTTCTGAAACCTGAGCAGGGGCCTTTCATTCTTGCAAATTGTGCATCTGAAGTATTTGAACCTTCTCTGGCCCGGCCACCTTTGTCCCCTTCTTCTTGATTGGTGCTCTCTGTTGTCTCTAGATCATGGCTTCTCTGGATTCATTCTAGTCTCTGTCTTAGATCCTGGATATAATATCATCATAATGTGATACTGTTACTGTCTTGCCTCTTCTTTGATGTTCACTGTTGTTAGGGTATGGTTAGCCGTAATTACTAATTAGGATATGCATTTGGTAGTGGAAGTTCACAACTAATGAAACTGAAACTGGCGAAGTGACAAGAACTTACTGTCAGGGAGAAGTTCTATGCTGAATATATCTTCTATCTCAGGTGACCCTGGCATCATTTCATCATGTGTTATGTCGTACTTTGATGTTTCTCCCTGTGAAGCATGTCCATCTCTGCAAACCTTTGGTGCTCTCAACTCCTGAATGCTATGATTATGTTTATCGAGATGTTCCACATGAAAGCTTCTGCAATGAAGGGAATGAAGCAAAGAAGATGTAGCCGAAGAGAGAGATGGAGAAATTTTCTGTATATTCGTCCATGTGTAACCAATGTACATAGGGTGTCTATGTAGTATTGACAAAGCAAAAAATAAAAGGAAAGCAAATATACAGAATTTGTATATTTCGAAAATAAATCAATCAATCCTAAAACTCAAGACTGGTCTTCAATCAAGAAGATCGCAATCTCTACTAGTATCTCCAACACTCCCCCTCAAGCTGGTGTTCTATATATGTCCAAGCACTGAGCTTGCTTAGGAGATACGCATGTTGTCTCTGACATAATGGCTTGGTGAAAACATCTGTAGGTTGTTTTGCAGTCCCAATCCCTTTGGTGACTATAACTCCTTCTCGAATTTTATCTCGAGTGAAGTACAATCAATGTCAATGTGCTTCATTTTTTCATGAAAAAACTGGGTTCGTTGCCAATTTGAGTGCCGCATCATTATCACAGAACAACTGAGTTGGTCCTTCCATATGTGCCCCAAGATCGAAAAGTAAACCTCACAACCAGATCACTTCACAGATAGTTTTAGCCATGGGCGATATTCTGCTTCTGTGGATGACAGAGGACACCATTGTTTTTTGGGTAAGGGCAAGGACACCGGTTGTTTTTTTTTTTTTTTGGTATCGAAAGTGTCCGAGTAAGGACAGCGTTATTTGTTTCTTGGTTTTCCAAGAAATCAGAGACTTTCCCAATTTTATGCAAACCAGTAATGGACCTTCTGGTCATTGGACAAGTCGCATAATCAGTGTCACAGAAAGCCATCATTCTCATGTTGCATTCGCGAGATAGGAAAATTCAAGCCCTGGACATCCCTTTAGATACTTTACCACTTTCAATGCTGCATTCATATGAGATTGCTTTGGCTGGTGCATGAATTGGCTTAATATTGGACTGTATAACATATGTCAGGTCTTGTCATAGTAAGATATATCGATTTTCCTACAAGTCTTTGATATCCCGATGGGTCCTCGAGTAGCGGATCTTTTACGGTTGCAAAAGTCCCTAAGTCTATTCATGAGTTGTCATCTTGACATTTACATCTATGGGGATGATAGAAGGTTTACACCTGATAGTCCTGCTTCAAATACAATCTCCAATGCAAACTTCCGTTGACTGAGGTTGATTCTTTTATCATAACGTGCAATTTTAATACCAAGGAAATACTTGGAGCCCCTAAGTCCTGATGTGAAATGTAAAGGCAAGTATCTCTCGAATTTTTCAATGCGAGACTCATCATTTCCCATGATGAGTATGTCACCAACATAAATTAACAAGTAAATGGACGATGTACCTGAAGTCCATGTGAAGAGAGCATAATCATGTTTTGAGCCGAAAACCTGCTGCTGTTAAAGCATTCTGTAAACTTGGCGTACTATTGTCTGGAAGCCTGTTTGAGACCGTACAGGGATTAGCGTAGACGACATACACGTGACTCCCCCTGTCTGCGTAATCCTAGTGGAAGATTATGTAGATTTCTTCTTCGAGGTCTCCATGAAGGAAGTCGTTGTTGACATCCATCTGATGAAGGGACCAATGTTGCGTGTAACCGCAATTGAGAAGAAGGAACGAACAGTGACTTCCTTCGCAATTGGTGAGAACGTTTCATGGTAATCAAAACCTTCCCTCTGAGTAAACCCTGTGCCACTAGACGTGCCTTGTAGCGTTCGACGGACCCATCAGCCTTTAATTTGATTTTGTAAAACCACTTAAATCCGAATTCTCTAATGATTTAAATTCATTTTCAAAATTTTTTTCTTTAAGGCTCCATTGATTTGAAAAATATTTTCCTAAAAATGATCGCTTATATCGCTCACAAAAATTTATTAACGAAAAATATTTTCATGGTTCACAAAAAAAAATCGGTATAAATTATTGTTGATAATACAAATATCTTTCATCGACTAATCATTCAAGCAATACAAGTACTTATTTTCAGAAAAAAAAAATACTTTCTAAATCATATATAAACTAGGGGTGTCAACGGTTCGATTCTTCCAAAATCTGAATCAAAATGAACTGTTAGGGTGAGCGGATAAACCATACCGAATCCTAACCCAACCCAAACTGAACTGAACCGAAAATTGGATTAAGTTTTTCAAATTTTCTTTTATTGATTTTTTAATTTTTCCTATTTGGGTTCACTTGACCAAGGTCGCCAGCTAATGGCTAAGGGCCGACGACTCTCGCGCCATGGGCAATGGTCTTGGTCCTGATCCCTCATTAGGCTGACAAGGGCTGCCACCAGCCCTTTTCACAAAAAAAATGAAAAAAAAAAGAAAGAAAAAGGAAAAAAAAATTAAAAAGAGTGATTATTTTTTTCCCAATTGCTTGTAATAAGAAGAAGAGAAATTTTATGTTCGCCGAACTGAGCCAAAATAACCCAAACCGAAAAAATAATGGCTATTGTTCAATTGCCCAAATCACAGCGAAATGCATGAAATTTTGATTCATTTCGATTCGGTTAAACATTTCGATTCGATTTTCTGATTCAATTTTGACAACCCTAAAATAAATGGAGCCTAAGGACGCGCATGGCAACAATTCTGCTCTAAAAATTAACTTTTGGTCAAAGTTTAATTTTTTTACATCTACTCCAGAAGTGAATTTCTGATCACTTTGTCATTGTCTCACCTTGAAGCTTATATATACCATTGTGTTTGATTCCTTTCATTATCACGAGGCACCTCAAATAATTTTCAGAACTCTACATTCTGAATAATATCGACACCAAGCTCAATTCAAGACACTCATAAAATTAGATTCTTTTTTAACTCTAGAATATGCCCACTCCAGTCAATGTTATCACAATATAGTCACAGATTTTGATTTAACATTGCTAAGTTTTATAATATGAAAAAATTTCTACCTTTAGAACATATAGCACAAAATTTTCAATGAAAAATTATTGATCCTAATTTAAATGCATGTTATTCGAGAAAAGTTAAATATATAAATTTCTACTCCTATCTATTTATTGAATTCGCTCTCAATGTTATTTTTCCCTACTTTGTTGTAGGTACGGGTGGTTTGATTCCCCTTTAAACTCGTCTACCATCAAAGCTTATAATCAATTGGGTCAATGCTCGGTCTATTTTGCCATGATTATGTCTTTGTGGGATGTTCTTTAACCAAATCATGGAACATTTATTTCTTATGATTGTTTAAAAAATGATACTGTTAAAATACTTTCATGGAATAAAATTTAGTGAAAAATTATTATCATTTTTATAAATTGTTTCAAAAAATAATTTTATATTATCGGCCAGGGAGACCGGTTGCGAATGATAATCATTGACGGCAAATTTTTTCTTTCTAATTTTAACTTTCAAAGAGAGAGTAATTTTTTTTACTTCTTTAATTGACTCCAAAACTACTTTGAAGTAAAAAAAAATCAAAAGTAGAAAAATGAAGTCGCATAACTAACAAAATTTTTGCTCTAAAAGTTGTATTATTAAAAGATTTCTGCCCAAAAGTGTTGTCATGCGCGCCCTCAATTTTATTCCTGGGAGTGGCGTCATGCTTTTTCTTTCTGCTAGCATTTTAAAAGAGTTTTCTAGGCTCACTTTTTAATTTTAATTCAAGGAAAAAAATGAGGGGGAAATTAAAAAAGAGCCTTAAGCGACTTCATTTTTTCAAATAAGGGCCTGAAGTTGACGTTGTTTCAAATAAAGGCATGAAGTGTCTTTATTGTCTCAAACAAGTGCTCGAAGTAGATATTATTTCAAAAAAGGCATGGAAATGAACCTATCAATTTCAAAAGGGCCTGACGCACTAATTAATAGGGGCATTCTGGTCATTGATTTTTATTATTTTTATTATTTTATTTTTCAAGTTTTTCACAAATTAAAAAAACTAAAACTGAAAAGAAAAAAAAAAGATAAGAGGGGGCTGCCTTTCCGCCTGTGGTCACCGCCCCCCACACTGCCAATGTGCCAACACCACTACTGTTCGCCCTCGACAAGGGCCAAGACCCGCCAACCATGGCGAGGGCCTAGTGGCCCTCGCCCAGTTTTGACAGCGAGCCGCCAAGGGTCGGCAACGGTTGCCCCTTGCCTAGTTTTTCGTTGCCAACCCTGGCGACTCGCCCAAATCTAGGAGAGGGTCACAACCCTCTCCTAGCTTGGGCGAGGGCCACCAGGCCCTCGCCATTGGTCAGCGAGGTCATCGGCCCTTACTAAGGCGTTGACAACCTCAATGCAGTGGTTGTCGCCCCACTAGCATGGGGGCAATGACCACAGGTGAGAGGGCAGCCCCCTCTCCTGTGTTTTTTTTTTCTTTTTTTCTTCAATTTTTTTTTTTAATTTTTAATTTAATTTAACTAATGAAATTATGTTAAAATACATTTTTGATAAAACTAACCGTTGATTGGTCAGAAATGGCCGGTCAGTGAGTTCTAGCCTTATTAAAACACTATAGCCATTTCAGGCCCTTCTTTGAGATAATATAACACTTCGGGCCTTTATTTGAAATAAAATCAACTTCGGTCCTTAATTGAAAAAATGAGAATATTTAGGGTTTTTTTTGAAATTTTTCCAAAACGAGGAGAGAGAATATCCCATAATTCCCCCATTGAATGTAGGGTTATTTTAAGTATTTTATAAAAGCCAATCAATTTCAGACCCCTACTTCCTCTCTGTCCTCTGCTGCTTCGCCGCCTCCGTTGAAGGTTCAACCTCGGCGTCCCTTCTCTTCACTCCACGCGCCATCCGCTCTCCCATCTCCAATCTCGATCGAAAGCCATGGCAGTCACCTTCCGGATCTTCCACACAGAGTCGGGCCTCAAGTCTCTCGACGATTCTCCGGCAAAACTTACATCTCCGGGTAACTCTCTCTCTCTCTCTCTCCTCTCTCTGGCTCTCTCTCTTTCTCATCCTCTCGTCTCTCTCTCTCTCTCTCTCTCTCTCTCTCTCTCGTCTCTCTCTCTCTCATCTGCGTCCTTTGCGCACAGTTGCAGATTCGTGTCCGCCCCTGCTTGTTGGGATGCTCAATCGGGGTTTCGATGGCAGAGATCGGCTCACGAATGACGACGTGAAGGTGTACGCCGCGGTTGTCGGGAAGCACCTGGGGATTCGTTCCAAAAGCGAGCAAGTGGTACGAGTGTGTGTCCTCACTCTCGCTGCGAGGTTCGTTTCTCTCGTTCCATTTGCTTATCCAAGACTTTATGGCTCAATTCCTCCGCGAGGATGTTTGCTGGGGGTTGCTTGATTTTGGACTTTCCTTTTCGCTAGGATGGAATCGGTGCTAATATTTTGTGTGGTGATTGATTCGATGGTTGTAAGTTTCATCAGGTCGATACTGGTTCTTGGTATCACGTTTTCATGATTTAGCACTAGTATCGGCAACTGCTCGTGTGAACCAGCCAACTGTTACAATAAATTCACATTTATCTGAATAGTCATAAAAGCGAGGTCTTGTGTGTTTTATGAATGACTATCATGTCTATAGACTTGCATCGAAGCATATTCAGAGGCCCTTATCATCAATTTAGGTCAACTTACTTTGGGGAGGAAATCGATGCATGCCTGCAATCGTGTACATTGAATTTGTCGAAGTTTGAGAAATTTTCAGCATTGTTGCATCTCTTCTTGTTATGCTTTTTATTTGAGGTGTTAGAGTTGAACGCTTCCTAATGTAGCCTTACTTTTTTTTTTTTTCCAACTGTTTAGCTTCCTGGCAAAGCTGCTTGGTGTTAGAATAGGTGCCAAAGGTGCTCAGTTGAACAAGCTAGGAGGTATGTTATGTATGACAAGATGGCTTCTTCTTGAGACTTCAATAAAAGTGAATAGAATAAAATTGTGTAAAGGGATTTATCCACCCCATTCAGTGGGATAGGCTCATTTTGTCGTTGTTTTAATAAGAATTTGGCATCGTAAGCTTTCTGAGGTGATGTCGTGATTTTTTTTGTTCTAGATATATGCTAGTCTCCTCATAATTTCAATTTCACTTTCATTAGGGATGCTTTGTATTATCTGGAGAGCCTGCTCCATCTGCAAAGCCTTTCTAGCAGATGAGGTGGTCCTGTTGGTAGAGGCCCCCACTTCTTCTAGCTATAAGGATTTTTTTATTATCTTCCTACACTTTATGTTACCCCAAAATGGAATTGTCCCTTCCAATGTTTCGTAGCACCGATGGGCTTTTATCTATATGGCGGGTAGAACTCGAAAGGTTGGTTCTTTGATAACTGATGCTTTTTAATGCACACTGCTACCATGTTTACAGAAAGGATCTTGCTTTGATCTAGTCTTGAACAACTTAATAGTGACTACCTTAGTGATTTGATAGACCATTTCTCCCTTTGTGGCGAAGTTTGTCCTTATCTTGTCCTTGTGAATTACATGTTATGAGTCAATACAGAGGTCTTAGTTCAAACAAGGACCTTTTGTTAAGTTGACCTTAGATCCACTAAGCACTCATGCAATCTCTTTAAGATTTGCTTTAACACTTGTAAAGTTTTTGACTTTTGGTGATTTTTTCCTTTTTCTAAAAAATGGTCAAGATTTGAATGGGTCTTTTTCTTTTTACTAGGCTGCCCTGCTGGGATATGATTATTGGATCTCTTTGGTGAAAGACCTGAGGAAGAACAAAGGCTGCAGAAGAGAGGGAGGCGCCAAAAAGGCATCCGCAAGAGAAAGAAAGTAAGCTTGGCAATCGTTCTCCTGAATTACTTTACTTGTCACGTCATCTTACTTCTCCCTGGGTTGGTGGAAAAAAAAACCTACCACGTCCCTAAAATATAGCAGCTTTATACCTTGACTCATGAGGGCTGATGGCATCAATGTTCATTTTATGTTTCTACCTGCAATGATAGCGAGTGAACTTTTACTCCTGTGATAAAGAAAACGAAGATGATAGATCTATACAAGCTTGCTTGCTTTGCTTAACCTGTTCACCTAATTGCTGAGAACCTTGCTACTCATGCTTATTAGGCTCAGCCTGAACTTGTTTCTTTTCTTTGATGAAATTCTCATCAGTGGTTTCAATATCTTGGCTTGTTTTATACCTGGCCTTCCTGTTGTAGGTGGAAAGTCATCTGTCTCTGGATGTGACAACTTGGGACGTTAACGACAGCAGAAGCTCTTGAAGAGGCTGTAGAGGAGCGTGGAGATGCCTGGGCTCCTTTGGGGGAGCTTGTAATTTTAGACTGTCATTATTTCAACCAGTGTGACCATGTTTTATCCCCTTTGAGGATTCGTTTGCTTTCTTTCTTGCAGCGAATGGTTCCAGTGGGTTTGGGATTAAGAAAGTTGCAGATCATGATGACCATTGTGATGACCTTGTCTCAGTGGACACACCCTCATTCGGGAGCATCTTCAATTGTAGCCGTCAATGAGTACGTTCAGAGCTGGACATCGTTGCCTTCACAAAATCTAAGACTGTGCTTCAGAAGTGCAGTGCAGGAATGGCCTTTTTTGTCGCGATAATGTTATATTTACTTACTTAACGTTCATTGCTTTATTTATGGCTTTCCTTCTGGTCATCTGCGTTCAGCCGGTGGAAAGATTGATACGCTCTTGCCGTTGAATTGATGTTCTACACTCGATGTGTTTGACCTCTTGTTTTGGACGTGTTGTCGTGTATATTTTAATTCTTCTCCACCTAATCGATTTCTCTGAGGGGGAGCTTTTACTGTGGCTTTATATCGACTTGTTCCTGGATTCGAGTCAATCAATGTGAAGCTGGGCTGATGGTGAGTCTGTACCCAATCCGATCCAGACCCAACGGTGATATTCAACCCAACCCGAGCTTCAATATGTAGCAAATTTTCTCCTTCATCTGAGGAATGGGCGATTCTGTGGCTTGCCGAGTTGGTGAGGAAGCTCCAGTTCTCGTGTCAGGTAATGGTTTAGGGATTCACTTGGCACAAAGCAATGTGAGTCAGCGAATGAAGAAGATCCCGCAGCAGCGGCGTGGACAGTTGGGGTGTATTTGGTTTAGGGAATTGGGCGCCAAGGTGGTAATGATTTGTCCGGGTGACGAGCAATCCCCCCTCACTCTCATCGTGAACCCATTCGTTTCCACAATAGGGTCGGTCATCGGCCGTTAGTTCCTTAGTTGAGCCAAATCCGGTGCTCACCGTTTAATGTTAGCGGTTCATCGTCCTACTGCTTTCACCTCTTCAACCGTTAAATGAGACGTGCTCTCCCCGCAGCCCATGTGGTCTATAATATTTTCAGTCTGATGATTGCAGTCCCAGAAGGATATCCGAGCTCCCCAGTATTCGTGCCGATCTTTGCAATATGGATGTCTGAACTTCAAATGAATATCCGAATCCCAAGTTTCAGAAACTTTTGGCAACGTATGAATGCCTAATCTTCTTCCGACGGTTTTTTTTTTTTTTTTTTTTGATATTCGCATGACTTTTTTTGAGGGAAATCTCCTAATAAACACGAAATTATCAGAAAATACGAATAATCAAGAGCAATCGGGTGCCCCAAAACATGGGTATTGCTCAGTTGGTTTTGGGTGGAATATTGCCACTCAATTTTGCACATCAATTAGGGCAGCAGTTTGACGTATTGAAAGATTACTGATGAGCAAGTACGCGTCTTTCTTGGCACTTGGTGCACATAGGTAGGTTCTGTTTATTTTGCGAAAAATAGTATTTTAAAATTATTTCTTTTAAACAATGCTTGTAACATAAATTGTTGTTGATAAATTTTAGAGAATCACAACGTATTTGGTAACTTTACAAAATTTATATGCTTGGAAACAGTTTCTCTTCTTAATTTTTGCCATTAAGTTAAATAATTATGTAGTTACTCTGAGAAATTTCACCCTACATGTTGAATTAATTGAAGATTATTTATATATTGATCATCTTATATACCATATTACATATAATGTTTTTGTGCTATGTCCATCTAATTGTCATGTTATAACAGTCAGTTTAAGCTTAAAAAGAGAGATCATTTGGGTTAGTTATGATTTCAGATTAGCTCGGGCCTCTCAGGCCTATATCAAATCGCAGCGAGGGAATGTCAAATTCGATTTTAGTATGATCGATGACATGTGTATGTGTGCATGCAAATGGAGTTTGCCACTTGTCTTTGAGGGAAGGTAGACTATAAGCCTTATTGAACGGTCGGGAGAATCATTTGATTCCAAGCAACTAGAGAAATTAGGGTCTGGTGAAGATCAAGAATACTGACTTATATTTCTTTTAGGATTTGTGTCATAGTGAACATTTCCATGTTGATGTTTTCTTTCCTGGTAAGACTCAATGCATTTTTTATGAGGATTTTAGTTATGAATATTGAATGCATTATTTTAATTGATATTGCTTTGTTTCATGTATATTATAAGTGGGAAGCTCTAGATTTTTATTAACGTTAGAACTTATTTTGCATAAATAATATATTCGATGACCATTTCAAATTTGGATTCTTAATATATGTTGGGACATAGTGCATTTCGAATCTAAACCTTCTTTGAACATATTCCCCTGACGTAATTAGTTTGTGTAAATGAATGCATTTATGTTAGGCATTATTACTTTGTGCTTTTGCTTTGAAAACTTTTGTTCATAAAAAAAAAATCATGGTTCAGCGTCTAAAAATATCGTAGCTGAGTTCAAACAAAGAATAAAAAAGACTCTATTGCTCGCATTACATTGCTGACATGAAATGTATCATGCTGGAGTTCAAGGTTTTGACAATGCAAACACATGTGGGTAGCACTAACAGCCCGGTTTGTCAACATCTATTCCCAAATGTGCACAGCTCACTATAAATTTGACTCTTTAGATGCCTCACGAGACAAACCCTGAAACAACATTTAAGGGGGCATACTCAAGCATGATTGTGAACTGTTGTGATGCTTTATCGCACATATTAACTAATGACAAAAATACAAGCAATAATCCTTCCTTTACCTCAAAATCCTGAGAGCTAAAAATTCACTTTGCGCCACAATGAATATAAAGACTTTGGTGCTGTTATGCCCCCATCTTAAAAATATGACTTTGCATCAGCTTGCACTAATATTTTTCTCGTGGCCTATCTTCTCTACGCCCCTTTTAGCTCTTCAACCCCAAGATTCGCTATTTTTCATAACGGGAATCATATAGTGCTTCGTGATAGTTCTATTGATCTCATTTCTTTTTTGCGCTGCGCAAAAGCAGAACTAATTCTTTTTATTATTTATTATTATTATTAATTAGGTAGAAACTACTCTATTTTTTGAATATCTTGTTAGACATGTATTAGCTTTTCTTGAAATGAAATAGTTACTTCTCACTTGAAGTGAACACTTGGAGACTAAGAACTTTTACTCTATCAAGATTCAATCAATCATTCTATCGTCGACGAAAGCAAAATTATGTGTCTTTATAGATAAAAGTAGCTAATGGAATCCCTGGTTACTTCTCAAATTTTTGGAGGAAGGAGGGGAAAAAATGAGCCCCGACCAATTTTTTGGTTTGATTCGTACTCATTCCTCTTTATTAAGCATTTCGTTTACTTTGGCCCGATGAAACTCCTCAGATATTCCCAAATTCAATCAAAAATCAGCATGGCCCTTTTTT
>JAGVVM010011088.1:0-20146 GCA_019149425.1 Psidium friedrichsthalianum
TTCTATGTGTATATCTAAATTAGGGATCATATGTTTTTTCCTCAGTTTCGATGTGGAGTGAGTTGCATTTTTTCAATCTCTTATGCTTGATTAAAGAAGGATGTCCTAAACATTACTAGATCATATTTCCTTTTCTATTTCTGATCAAATTATCTAATATATGTAGAACTTTGGCAATTTGTTTGTATATTTTACAATTTTTCCAAGTTGAATTCCCTCCAATTTCTTATCATAATGTCCCTTAACCTATTTGCCAATCCAAAACTTACCGACATAACATTTAAAGGTATTCCATAAATTCACTTGAACTTTTTTGCATAAAACCCGAGTGGACTCGACTCAACTTGGCTCACGGACAGATTAAAAACTCCCAAATGATTGAGGTGTAAATGGCCAAAAAAAAAAACCTTTTAACAAGTTAGCCTTGTATAAAATTAAGTATATTTGCATACTGGTTATTCTTCACCCTTTAGTTACTATGGTAGGTCCAATGGCCGAATTGCACAACCACAAACCTAATGCACAAGAAATGGAACTTGCGCTTTACGTTCAATTCACCATCACTCCATGCTGACGACTAGAGGAAAATTGGAGGCCCTTCAGTTATGTTGATTTAATGACTAGATCCAAGACTGAGCTGGTGAGGACCCATTTGTCCTGGATCGGAATAGGACCACATTGTAACCCATTTTGCCATTAAAGGGAAATGAAATGATCCACAAGAAGACAAATTGCTGCTTGTGGCTACATGATTTCAAGAAATTGCAAAAGATGGACCACCCCCGCCGCTTAATTCTAATTGAGGAGTTGCATGTGCTCGTGCACGTGTCAAAACTTTTGAGGCCCTTATCAACTTTTGAGAGTTTAAGTTGTGCATGAATGCGTGAGGCGGTATTTCAGTACTTGAAACACTCTTCTTCTCTCATGTGGAGGTGGACTTTGGTGTAAGACTAAAGCATAGAAATATAATCTGAAAAGATTAAACTTAGAACCTGATTTAAACTTAGAACCTCTACTCTAATACCATGTGAAAAATTGATACTACCGTCAACCTATTTTAAAATGTTGAGACGGTAAACAATGGAGAAATTTCAGCATTTAAATACCCTAGCGTTACTTTGTATGTATTACCATCAGTCTCTAGCAACAGAAAGGACTCTTATAGGTCAACTGAGAGTTTAGACAGAGCAAAGAGGTTGCATTCAACAGTTTCGTATCTGACAAGTTGAGTCCCAGGAGAATATATACAATTTAGGAAAGATTGGTGTAGTCGCCCCACCGAATTTAAATGGGGATCGTGCTTGTAAATAGCAGTTATGATAAAGTCCATTTTCATTTTTTGGGAGAAAAGGTCCAATTTCAATTTGAGCAAGCTGTTGTTTAGGCAGTTGATGTACACACGCTGCACCTTAATTAAGTCACTTTCCCACCAACAAATAGCAAGTATTGCCGTGCAAGAGCAAGCACTAATATTTCTTGATAAGTTACACTAGTCAATGCACAGGTAACGCAACCATATTGAAAACCAAAGGACAAAAAAATTCTCGTTAGCAGACAGTATCACAATGGAATCAGTAGGGATAGTCTCATCCAAGTGTTATGATGATAATATATATATATATATATATATATATATATATCAATTATGGAGGGATCCGCATCTGATTCCATCGTGATACTGTCATGCTAACGAGAATATATTTTTTTGGGTCTTTGGTTTCACATATGCGGAAAAGGCGTTACCTGTGCCTTGACTAGTAGCTCCACCAAGCAAGACCAATTTTTTGTGATTGCTCTTGCACGGCAATGACTTGCTATTTGTTTGGTGGGAATGACTTAATTAAGGTGCAGTGTGTGTACACAAACTGCCTAACAACAGCTTGCTCAAATTGAAATTGGACCTTTTCTCCACAAAAATGAAAATGGACCTTATCATAAACTTCTATTTACAGCAAGATCCCCATTTAATTCGGTGCGACTACAACCAATCTTTCCTAAATTGATATATTCTCCTGGGACTCAACTTGTCAAGATACGAAGCTGTTGAATGCAAAATCATTTCTCTTGTCTAAACTCAGTTGACCTATAAGAGTCCCTTTCTGTTGCTAGAGAGACTATGGTAATACATACAAAGTAACGCTAGGGTATTTAAATGCTGAAATTTCTCCAATTGTTTACCGGTCTAAACATTTTAAAATAGTTGACGGTAGTATCAATATTTTCACATGGTATTAGAGTAGGAGGTTCTAAGTTTAAATCAGGTTCTAAGTTTAAATCTTTCAGATTATATTTCTATGCTTTAGTCTTACACCAAAAGTCCAGCCTCCACATGAGAGAAAGAAGAGTGTTCAAGTACTGAAATACCGCCTCACGCATTCATGCACAACTTAAACTCTCAAAAGTTGATAAGGGCTCAAAAGTTTTTGACACGTGCGAGCACATGCAACTCCTCAATTAGAATTAAGCGGCGTGGGTCCATCTTTTGCAATTTCTTGAAATCATGTAGCCACAAGCAGCAATTTGTCTTCTTGTGGATCATTTCCATTTCCCTTAATGGCAAAATGGGTTACAATGTGGTCCTATTTCCGATCCAGGACAAATGGGTCTCACCAGCTCAGATCTTGGATCTAGCATTAAATCAACATAACTGAAGGGCCTCCAATTTCCTCTAGTCAGCACATGGAGTGATGGTGAATTGAACGTAAAGCGCAAGTTCCATTTCTTTGTGCATTAGTTTGTGGTTGTGCATAGTCGGCCATTGGACCTACCATAGTAACTAAAGGGGTGAAGAATAACCAGTATGCAAATATACTTAATTTATACAAGGCATAACTTGTTAAAAGGATTTTTTTTTTTTTGGCCCATTTACACCTCAATCATTTGGGAGTTTTTAATCTGTCGTGAGCCAAGTTGAGTCGAGTCAAGTCGGGTTTTATGCAAAAAAGTTCAAGTGAATTTATGGAATACCTTTAATGTTATGTCGGTAAGTTTGGATTGGCAAATAGGTTAAGGGACATTATGATAAGAAATGGAGGGAATTCAACTTGGAAAAAATTGGTAAAATATACAAACAAATTTGCCAAAGTTCTACATAGATTAGATAATTTTATCAGAAATAGAAAAGGAAATTATGAATAGTAATGTTTAGGACATCCTTCTTATCAAGCATAAGAGATTGAAAAAAGTGCAACTCACCCACATCGAAACTGAAGGGAAAAAACATATGATCCCTAATTTAGATATGACACATAGCAGAAACATAGATCGACATGCTCATGAACATAACTTGCATCACTGATCGAATAATGCATATCACATAGAGCAGGCATATCTCGATAGCCACAGAGCCCTAAAAGAAGATGAGAAAGAATCCAGATCCGACGATCGCTTATTCTTCGAGAAAATTCTTTTTCAGAAGGGAAAGTATAAGCCTTTGTGAACGTCGTACGTTCGAATGGAGATAATATATAGTCTTCTCCTCTTTGGAATCAAATCGCCATCATTGCAATCAATAAGACCTGCCTTTTCATCTTCCAACTGATGCCATATAATGAAAAGAATTTCGATTTTTGCTCTTTATGGGGGCAATTAATTTCAATTAAAAAACCAACAGAAGCTCTCGAACGGGACATTCTTGCTGGCTTTTTTATATTTGGACAGTTAATGTTGGCTCAACATTTCTAGTGATTGCCAGTCTGCCACAGCTTTTATTGAAGCTACATCCAGCAAAAAGCACTCGGGAAATTTGCAGAGCCTCGTGATCCTGAGTGTGGGACCAGTCGCGAGTGCGCAATTGAACGAGTAGGTGAGAGATTTTATTGCTTAATGTGGCCCATTTTCACGGTACGCCACGACTCATTTGTTTTGTGAATGAAGAGGGCGATGATGGGCAGATTAGCACCGACAAGTCCTTGGACATTACCTGCTATTCGATTTAAGCCGTAGTTGGTAGTTACTACACACCACCCCCGAAGGTCAAAAGTTGGCGAACCTGTGGCAGCCGGAGTTCTCTGTGCACGAGACATGCGGCAGCTAGACAATGCTACACGAGCGGTTCAGAGTTCCGCGCAGAACGCGAAATGAACTGTTGATGACGATGAAGGAAACCAACCCCCTTTATTATGGTGGTGATCCACCACAACTCCTATTGCCATGAAAAGTCTCTGTATTTTCTCCTTTTTTTTTTCCCATCTCTTCAGTTTTTTAAGTTTTTTAGTTTTTTGGGGTCTAAATATACCTCCAATTTGAGTGAAATTTATGAGTCACTACACAAAAACCCATTAAAGTGGTATCCAAACATAACAGATCCCAAAGAGCTTGAGGGAGGCTTAGCTAACCAGAAGAAGACAGACCATTGAAAAGTGAGATCTTGCCACCCTATTCGCTGCTCCGGTTGCGTTATCTGTAACAATAGGCCAGAGAAACATGATGGAGATGGGCCAGTCGGAGAATTGATTTTGGTGGGATCCACAGTTCTCTCATGAGTCACAAGAAGCATTTAAGTGCATCCAAATCAGATGAGTGGCGGCCCTCTTGCTCTGTTAATTCCTTCTGCGCATCTGCATACGTTCTTGATGAGTGGCCCAATCAGATTTCTTTAAATATTTGCTAATTTTTTTCACCAAAAAAAAAGGTGAGAAAGCAGAACCCTCGCCTGGTTTTCCCCTCCTTTTTTAGTTATTTTATTTTTTAAAAAAATTAATTAATTTTGTGTTAAATGATCGATTTTGGACCAAAATGAAGTCATTTTATCCACATCACCACCACTAGTAGAGAGAAAATAATTAAAAAATCGCGTTAGCATTTTCGTTAACCAAGTCAGATGAAATAAACGGAAGAACTCAATTACATTAATTTGACAAGTTTTAGGATTTGATTGCATTTTTTGTAAATTTTAAGGCTCAATTGTATTTTCATGATAAGTTTTAGAACATTTGATACACTCATCCCTTTCAAAAAATGTGAGGATAATGCTAAATCCAATGCAATGATAATTTTTTTTTAAGGAAAAGTGCAATTATTTTTATTTTCCATTTTTATTTTATTAAAATCCAATAATAAATATAGGAAAAATTTTAAATAAATGCCTGAAGTGCCCTCATTTTTTCAAAAAATGATTTAAAGTGGACTTTGTTTCAAATAAGGGTATGAAATGACTATACCAATCTTGAAGAAGGGCCTAACCTCACCAGTTGAAAGACATTTTCGTCTTTTATTTATTTTTTTGAAAATTTTCCCTTTTCTACTTTTTCTTCTTCATATTCCTTTTCTTTTTCTTTTTCTGTTTTTCTGTTTTCTTTTTCCCTCTTCCCTCCATCGGTCATTGTTGGGCCTCGTCAATGGCTGACAAAGGTCGCTAGACTCAGGTGAGGTTGGCAACGGCTGAGGGAGGAAAGAGGGGAAAAAAGAAAAAGGAAAAACAAGGGAAATAAAAGATTTTTTTTTTTACTAAAACCCCTTCTTTGATGGTTGGAATAGTCAAATACTTGTCGGCAGGCCAAAAGTCCTTATTTGAGACAATATGACCACTTCATACCCTTATTTGAGATGATTTAGCTACTTTTGTCCCTTATTTGAGAAAATAAATACACTCCAAACCTTTATTTAAAATTTTCATATGGATTTATGTAGTGGTACAACTCCAAATGAAAGAATTCAAATATATCTATATTACATTTAACCACTGATTTCTTCATAACATGAAAGATGTCATTAGTTAAAATTGAAGCAACTAAAGTAAAGTATGTGTAATTGCCGTCGTTTATTGTTCCCGGCGAATTGAAAAGTCTTGTTATCTTTCTCTCTATTTGCTCTTCTAAATGTTAGATTTGTGTTTGTTTAACCTGTTTTGATTATCTTTGATGGGGCAGCTTTGGGCTATATTGATCAATTATCAAGCTCCACTTTAAACTTGTCGATTGATCCGGCGCAATCCTTATTTTTTCATGAAAAGACCAATTTCGAGCACTTCTTGATTCAAAGGAACCTGGCTGAAGATATCGATTCTACAAAGGAGTTGTCATTTCAGTAGACAAGTTGTTGATTTCTTGGTTGGTGATTGACTACTGAGATATCGATATACAAGTTCATTGTCAATTCTAAGTCTACTAATCGACCACCATGCATCAAATGCTATTTTGCAATAATCCAACTCAATCAATGTTCATTCAAACAAAGGCGGATTTTTGGTTGGAGCTTGCTTCGATGGATCAAGAATGAAGATGTTGAAGTGAGGAATAACAACCTAGTTATCGATTAAGTAATTGTTGATTCTTCCTGATCAATTATGTTTAAATTATCGATACATAAGAATAATTGTAGATCTTTAAAGAGGATCAATAACATATCAATGGGAGGCTGTTTTGGAAGAATTCCTTTGCCGTTTCTTGATCTTCAAAAGAGTTTATTGAGGTTGCATATGGTAACGCTCTATAAATGCGTATAATAAAAAAGTGTTCCTCAAGTGTTTCGAAAACGCTTTTAACAAATAGAAACACTTTTTGAGTAAAGACAAGAAACAAAAAAAAATTACTTTTGTGTTTCAGAGACACTTTTTACAAACACATTTTGAACATTTTTTTGAAATAATTGGAACACCTTCTTGAACACACACACTCTCTCTTTTGTTCTTGCACAAACAGCTCCTCCTTCCTCTCCTTCTGTGCTCCTTGACCAGTCGACGCCGCTACTCCTCCAATGAGTTTCTGCCGGTTCCTCCTCTTCTTCTTTCTCTTCTCGGTAAACCGATTGACATTCGACACTGCGGGCGAGCTTGCGTGAGCTCACTTAGATTTGGACGGTGGTGGCAGGGGTTGACCTCGCACTCGCCGCACGATCACGAAATGGCCATTGAAGTTGGCGTCAATGAGGTCGGAGAGGCAGGGGGAGTCATCCTCATTGTCCTGCTTGCTCCCGCAGCTGTCGGAGTTGAGGCGGCGAAGATCGGCGCGGACAAGCCGAGCCTTGGCCTTGTCGTCGAGCAGGTCACTGCCACGCTTCGATCTAGCAAAACCCACCATCGCAACAGCTTAGAGCCCGAGTCACGAATGCTCAAACCTCCGTCGGTTCCGCTCTCTATCGGATTGACCTTGAGTGCCCAGCGCTGTGGCGAGTCGTCGTAGTCACCTTAATCGAGCCGTCAATGTGAAATATCGGAGCAGGAGGTGAGGATTAAAGGAAATGGTTCTTTGGGAGGATTTGTGGAGGAATATTCGAGCGAAAGTGCGGTTTAGGATTTCAAGACTTGTGTGGCTCTTGAGCTTCTTTTAGGACATAATTGGAAATACAAAAAGTAATGATGGGTCTATACGGCTAGGGTTAATTTTAGTCCGTTGAGATAGACCTCCGTAAGTCGCATTGATCGAGAAATATTACACTGATACCAAGTCTCAAGCAACTCGCGCTATTCAATTTTTTACCTGAAGTTACTCGGATCGACACGCTATATTAACTTGTGAAGCGGTATTATCAAACGCATTTCTATTTTTCTTTGTTTTGGGAACATAATTTTTTTGCAGTTACCTAACGCGTTGCTATTCCTAAAAATCATTGTCGGGAATAGAAATTGAAAAAAAAATATTTATATTTCAAAAATTATTCCAAAAAATAGAAATATTACCATACGCAGCTTGAGCTGCCCATGCTACTGGGCGAATTTAGAGTCTTAGTTCATAGTCATGGTTGTTTTTTGGTCAAGTGTCTTTAGTCCTAGTTTTATGAGTCTTAATTGTGTTTTAGGTTTCAAAATTCAAAGTTCAAATTTTTAGGTGTTTTATTGTTTTTTTTTGGTTCCTAGAACTTTAATGTGTTTTCTAGTTTTTATGTCTTTATCAGTTGGGTAGTTCCCATATGTCTTTAAAGCGCCGCCTATTTCCTATGTAGTAGTCCCACTATAAAAAAAAAAAAAAAGGGGCAAAATCTCAATTGTAAAAAGACGATTTTGATGAATGAAAATTACATGAGATTTCTCTCTATGTGAGTGAATATCTTTGGAGAGTGGATAACTCCTATCTAGTCTCTTTATCCTTGAAGAGTGAATTACTCTTTGGTGGTGAGCCAAAAAGTCCTCGGTTGGTGGATATCCTTTAGGTTTTGTGGTGAGCTTTCCTATCCCGAAGTCCTTTATCTTTAGTGGGGTGTTCGTCCTTTAAGCCTTGGTAGTGAATTTCGTCAATCGTGATCTGTATAGTCGGATGGTAGCGCGTCCTTTACGCCTTGGTGTAGATCGTATTTATCTTGCATTTGCATCATCCATTGACATACATCCTCCAAACACTCTATTTTGCCTTTGATTCTCCATCACGCAAAATGACATTCACCCACCCAAGCATGCATCAATCTCCCAACAACGATGGTGTAGAAGAAGTCGAACCTAGGCCAATCCTAGAAACCGGCAGCGTCGTAATTTCTAGAGTATAAGTTTCTAGCATGTACTCATCACTAGTGATAATATGAGATAGACAAATCAGCTGTCAATTATTTTGCTTGACAGATTCGTTCTAGTGGAGTGAGTGTGTGCTTAGCCTTATTGATCCTCCTTGGTATCTAAATTTCGCTTTGTTTTGTAGCATTCTGCTGGCTTTGCTCTTCTTTGATTTGCTTTGCTACGAAATCTATGCAATTCTCATATATTCTTTTAAACAATAAATACAATTTTCTCTCAACCAGTAAAAAGTAAAGAGTGTAGTGCTTTTTAGTTCTTTGTATTAATGTGTAATTTATATGTGTTATGAGGGTTATCTAATAATGTTTCCTGTTCCTTACTATAATTAATCCTTCCTATAAATACATGTCATACAATTCTAATTTGGGTTGAGCCACCATAAACACCTCATCGTTATTTTCTGTCCGACTCTAAACATCAACACTTTGGTCCTAAGTAACTCATCCAAAGTTCGTGGAAGACCTTGTTTTAACACAAATCAAGAGATGCCTCAATCTGTCTCTCAGGTCTAGCACCTTAAACATGTTTGGCGATGGATCGACAAATGTTTGCTAAGCTCAATGAAATCCAATTGGGTCAATCATTGATGGGCTGCACATTACAAATTGGGCTTCTGGACACCCATTTGGAGCAATCTTGCAGGAATATATTTGTGGTGTCACTGGCTGGTTAGCTACATTAACTGGTTTGGCTTTTAGGATTGCTTATAGCTAGAAACAAGAACAAGTTGCAAGAGATGGAAAGATTTAACGTCCTATCTTGTGGGGATTTTTTTTTTCTAAAATTCACTGCGATGTACTATTCAGGCTTAGTTCTATCGATGTTAGAAGTAATCCTCTTTCCTCGCAACTGCTCAGAGGTGTTCAAATGGAGACTATCCAGAGACTATCCATGTGTTTACGTGGGAAGAAACTATCTTGAGCAGCAAAAAGATAAAGTTGCGCATCCTTAAGAAGATGTAAAAATGGAATTGATGCCTAGATATGATCTAGACGTGGTGGGAATATGGACGCTTTTGTGCCATTTCGCTAAAGTAAGGGGAATTGATGCGTATACGACAATTTGCTGTTACTGATGAGAGATTCTGTATCAACCCAACTCAATGAGGGTGGGAAGTGGTTGCTTGGGCCAAAGGGCTCTCCCCTAGCAGGTTTCTAGACTTATGAGGAGGGCATGAATGACCGAATGATACACCAAACAGGGAAAAATCGTGTCTCGAATATCACAAGTGCCTTTTGATGTAACGGCATATTTTATTTTGGAACTCTAAAGTTAAGCATGCTCAAGTAGAGCACTACCAAGATAGGTGACCTCCTACAAAAGTGCTTGCATGTAAGCCAAATGACAAAACCACAAAAAAATTACAAAAAAAAAAATCCTAAATCTATTGAAATTATGTCAATTTATTCATAAACTTATTTTTCGCCAATTTAGTCCTAAACCTTTTGTATTTGGTCATTCAGTCCATTTGGCCAACTTTGGCTAGCTGGTACTGATGTGGATAATATTTATAACTTTTTTTGATATATTTGTTATTTTATTATTTTATTTCTTTTTCTTCTCCTTCTTTCTCGGTGACGAACCAAGCATGGGCCGGCGAGGGTGGGACCAACCTTGCCCTTGCCAGTGGCTAATGATTGATTCCGTGACCGATGGGAGGAAGAAGGAGAAGGGAAAAAAAAAGGAAAAGAAAGAAAATAAATAAATACAAAAAAAATTTGTCATGTCAACATCAGCCATCCAGAGTTGGGTAGATAGATGAATTAGTTCAAATGCAAAAGGTTTAGGATTGAACTGGCATAATTACGATAGATTTAGGAATTTTGTGATAATTTTCTGACAAAACTGTTATGCTTGATATGAGATAGGATAGTTTCAAAGTGGATAGGATTTTCCATGTGTTTCTCACTATCTTCCTTGAAAAGATATTGGCAGACGCTCTTTTTTTGGTGGAGAGCATGGTCCAAGTGGGGTTCTCACCCTAGAACCAAGAACTGCCCACTAAGGTCGGTTCCAAAAAATTGAAACTGGGGACTCGCCGTTGATTTCATGGATCCACCAAGCAAATGGAGGTGATTGAGAGTGAGAAAGGGAGGTTGATGAAATCTAGAGGTGCGGCCATGAGTCAATAGGAGTTGAGAATTGAGGCCATGAGCCAAGAGACGGAGATGGAGAGACCAAGGTGAAAGTGAGGCTTTGAGAGGAGTTTAAATTAAGAAATTAAGAATTTTATTTTTTAAAGCTTGTAAATTAAATAATAAATACTATATATTATCGACCCCGTCATGGTGGGCGATTCCACACTTGAAATCGGAAATTGGACCGGCACCCATCGGTTCCAAAAAATTTAGAATTGGAATCGACTTGTTTCCTTCAGGAACCACTGATTTTAGGCTGGTCCGGTTCTGGGTGATTCCTAATTTCTTTGGACACCCCTACGCTTTATGCCTTCTCAAAACCCGATGATACGGCCCTTTGGATATAAAGCTAGGGTTTCTCCAGCTTTCGAGGGATGAGCAATGCAGTGCACCTAACTAAGGTTTTTATTAGAGAAATGCAATGATACGGCCATTTGATTTGGTAGCCGATTTATGAGCATCAATGACGAATATTTATTAGAGGGATGTTGAAATGCCGTTTTGAAACTTAAAATCGACAAGCCAGTAATGGTCAAGGGCACACATCTTTGGAAGGAACAATTACCATTCGAATTCTTGATCTGTATTTTTCATTAAATTTTAGTATAGTTTATTAATGTTTGGTTACGCTATCAAGTCTGTAGTGTCAAAAATCTTTTCTTAATCAAAAGCCAAAGAACGACTTTCAGCGATGAAATTTCATTGCGGGAGAAATGCCCACGAAACAACGCTACAGGACAAAATCGTGATACTCGATATGAGACGGGCCAGTTTCAAATTTAACCGGGTTTTCCACGTGTTTCTCTCGCTATCTTCCATGAAAAGATATTTGCAGACACTCTTTATGTCTTCTCTAAACCGAGGCACGGCCATTTGATTTGGAGGCCCTTTTTCGGATATAGCTAAGGGTTTTTCCAGCTTTCAAGGCATGGGCGGCGCAATGCGCTTAAGGTCTTCACTTAGATAAATACATATTTAGTGTTGAGAATAAGAAATTAAATGAGCTGATGTTCCGGTTTCAAAACCTAATGATTGGTAGTCTTGACACTTGCCCTATTGAACGATGTTGGAATATACTAAGATAACACATAATTTTCATATTATTATGGTCTAACTTCTCTTATGGGAGGCGATAGTTGGCTAAGTTTAGCATCATCAATAAGATGGATACTTTCGAGTTCTTTAATACTCAGTTTGGAGTGTGAAGCCAGGAGGAAAAACTTGTATTGGAATCACAGCATATTTTTGTTAAAAAGTGAGTTATTGTATTGTCTTCGCCGATGATATTTTTGTTAAAAAAAAATCAGATAAGTTGTCGGGCGTGGAACGCAATTTATAGACCAAATCATACTAATTTAGGGCGTGGGACCCAATTTATGGAACAAATCATACTAATTTCGGGTGTTGGACTCAATAATAAACAAATCATGGCCTAAATTGTATTATTTCATTTTTGGGCCTCACTGGATTAGTGAATTAGTTAGGGTCGGTGACGCACGCTTGCAAGATCTTATGTTTCATTTTGACGGAGGACTCTGACCCCAATAATATATATATATATATATATATATATTATATATAATATATATATATATATATTATTGGGGTCCAGAGTCCTCCGTCAAAATGAAACATAAGATCTTGCAAGCGTGCGTCACCGACCCTAACTAATTCACTATATCCAGTGAGGCCCAAAAATGAAATAATACAATTTAGGCCATGATTTGTTTATTAATTGAGTCCAACACCCGAAATTAGTATGATTTGTTCCATAAATTGGGTCCCACGCCCTAAATTAGTATGATTTGGTCTATAAATTGCGTTCCACGCCGACAACTTATCTGATTTTTTTTTAACAAAAAATATCATCGGCGAAGACAATACAATAACTCACTTTTAACAAAATATGCTGTGATTCCAATACAAGTTTTCCTCCTGGCTTCACACTCCAAACTGAGTATTAAAGAACTCGAAAGTATCCATCTTATTGATGATGCTAAACTTAGCCAACTATCGCCTCCCATAAGAGAGTTAGACCATAATAATATGAAAATTATGTGTTATCTTAGTATATTCCAACATCGTTCAATAGGCAAGTGTCAAGACTACCAATCATTAGGGTTTTGAAACCGGAACATCAGCTTCATTTAATTTTTATTCTCACACTAAATATGTATTTATCTAAGTGAAGACCTTAAGCGCATTGCGCCGCCCATGCCTTGAAAGCTGGAAAAAACCCTTAGCTATATCCGAAAAAGGGCCTCCAAATCAAATGGCCGTGCCATCGGTTTAGAGAAGACATAAAGAGTGTCTGCAAATATCTTTTCATGGAAAGATAGCGAGAGAAAACACGTGGAAAACCGGTTAAATTTGAAACTGGCCCGTCTCATATCGAGTATCACGATTTTGTCCCTGTAGCGTTGTTTCGTGGGCATTTCTCCCGCAATGAAATTTCATCGCTGAAAGTCGTTCTTTGCTTTTGATTAAGAAAAGATTTGACACTACAGACTTGATAGCGTAACCAAACATTAATAAACTATACTAAAATTTATGAAAAATACAGATCAAGAATTCGAATGGTAATTGTTCCTTCCAAAGATGTGTGCCCTTGACCATTACTGGCTTGTCGATTTTAAGTTTCAAACGGCATTTCAACATCCCTCTAATAAATATTCGTCATTGATGCTCATAAATCGGCTACCAAATCAAATGGCCGCTACATTGCATTTCTCTAATAAAAACCTTAGTTAGGTGCACTGCACATTGCTCATCCCTCGAAAGCTGGAGAAACCCTAGCTTTATATCCAAGGGCCGTATCATCGGGTTTTGAGAAGGCATAAAGCGTAGGGGTGTCCAAAGAAATTAGGAATCACCCAGAACCGGACCAGCCTAAAATCAGTGGTTCCTGAAGGAAACAAGTCGATTCCAATTCTAAATTTTTTGGAACCGATGGGTGCCGGTCCATTTCCGATTTCAAGTGTGGAATCGCCCACCATGACGGGGTCGATAATATATAGTATTTATTATTTAATTTACAAGCTTTAAAAAATAAAATTCTTAATTCTTAATTTAAACTCCTCTCAAAGCCTCACTTTCACCTTGGTCTCTCCATCTCCGTCTCTGGCTCATGGCCTCAATTCTCAACTCCTATTGACTCATGGCCGCACCTCTAGATTTCATCAACCTCCCTTTCTCACTCTCAATCACCTCCATTTGCTTGGTGGATCCATGAAATCAACGGCGAGTCCCCAGTTTCAATTTTTTGGAACCGACCTTAGTGGGCAGTTCTTGGTTCTAGGGTGAGAACCCCACTTGGACCATGCTCTCTCCACCAAAAAAGAGCGTCTGCCAATATCTTTTCAAGGAAGATAGTGAGAAACACATGGAAAATCCTATCCCACTTTGAAACTATCCTATTCATATCAAGCATAACAGTTTGTCAGGAAAATATTATCACAATAATTCCTAAATCTATCGTAAATTATGCCAGTTCAATCCTAAACCTTTTGCATTTGAACTAATTCATCTATCTACCCAACTCTGGGATGGCTGATGTTGACATGACAAATTTTTTTGTATTTATTATTTTCTTTCTTTTTTTTTTTTTCCCTTCTCCTTCTTCCTCCCATCGGTCACGGAATCAATCATTAGCCACTGGCAAGGGCAAGGTTGGTCCCACCCTCGCCGGCCCATGCTTGGTTCGTCACCGAAGAAAGAAGGAGAAGAAAAAGAAATAAAATAATAAAATAACAAATATATCAAAAAAAGTTATAAATATTATCCACATCAGTACCAGCTAGCCAAAGTTGGCAAATGGACTGAATGACCAAATACAAAAGGTTTCGACTAAATTGGCGAAAAATAAGTTTATGAATAAATGACATAATTTCAATAGATTTAGGATTTTTTTTTTTTGTAATTTTTGTGGTTTTGTCATTTGGCTTACATGCAAGCACTTTTGTAGGAGGTCACCTATCTTGGTAGTGCTCTACTTGAGCATGCTTAACTTTAGAGTTCCAAAATAAAATATGCCGTTACATCAAAAGGCACTTGTGATATTCGAGACACGATTTTTCCCTGTTTGGTGTATCATTCGGGTTCATTCATGCCCTCCTCATAAGTCTAGAAACCTGCTAGGGGATAAGCCCTTTGGCCCAAGCAACCACTTCCCACCCTCATTGAGTTGGGGTGATACAGAATCTCTCATCAGTAACAGCAAATTGTCGTATACGCATCAATTCCCCTACTTTAGCGAAATGGCACAAAAGCGTCCATATCCCACCACGTCTAGATCATATCTAAGCATCAATTCCATTTTTACATCTTCTTAAGGATGCGCAACTTTATCTTTTTGCTGACTCAAGATAGTTTCTTCCCACGTAAACACATGGATAGTCTCTGGATAGTCTCCATTTTGAACACCTTGAGCAGTTGCGAGGAAAGAGGATTAATTCTAACATCGATAGAACTAAGCCTGAATAGTACATCGCAGTGAATTTTTAGAAAAAAAACCCCACAAGATAGGACGTTAAATCTTTCCATCTCTTGCAACTTGTTCTTGTTTCTAGCTATAAGCAATCCTAAAAGCCAAACCAGTTAATGTAGCTAACCAGCCAGTGACACCACAAATATATTCCTGCAAGATTGCTCCAAATGGGTGTCCAGAAGCCCAATTTGTAATGTGCAGCCCATCAATGATTGACCCAATTGGATTTCATTGAGCTTAGCAAACATTTGTCGATCCATCGCCCAAACATGTTTAAGGTGCTAGACCTGAGAGACAGATTGAGGCATCTCTTGATTTGTGTTAAAACAAGGTCTTCCACGAACTTTGGATGAGTTACTTAGGACCAAAGTGTTGATGTTTAGAGTCGGACAGAAAATAACGATGAGGTGTTTATGGTGGCTCAACCCAAATAGAATTGTATGACATGTATTTATAGGAAGGATTAATTATAGTAAGGAACAGGAAACATTATTAGATAACCCTCATAACACATATAAATTACACATTAATACAAAGAACTAAAAAGCACTACACTCTTTACTTTTTACTGGTTGAGAGAAAATGTATTTATTGTTTAAAAGAATATATGAGAATTGCATAGATTCGTAGCAAAGCCAATCAAAGAAGAGCAAAGCCAGCAGAATGCTACAAAACAAAGCGAAATTTAGATACCAAGGAGGATCAATAAGGCTAAGCACACACTCACTCCACTAGAACGAATCTGTCAAGCAAAATAATTGACAGCTGATTTGTCTATCTCATATTATCACTAGTGATGAGTACATGCTAGAAACTTATACTCTAGAAATACGACGTGCTGCGGGTTCTAGGATTGGCCTAGGTTCGACTTCTTCTACACCATCGTTTGTGGAGATTGATGCATGCTTGGGGTGGTGAATGTCATTTTGCGTGATGGAGAATCAAAGGCAAAATAGAGTGTTTGGAGGATGTATGTCAATGGATGATGCAAATGCAAGATAATACGATCTACACCAAGGCGTAAAGGACGCGCTACCATCCGACTATACAGATCACGATTGACGAAATTCACTACCAAGGCTTAAAGGACGAACACCCCACTAAAGATAAAGGACTTCGGGATAGGAAAGCTCACCACAAAAACCTAAAGGATATCCACCAACCGAGGACTTTTTGGCTCACCACCAAAGAGTAATTCACTCTTCAAGGATAAAGAGACTAGATAGGAGTTATCCACTCTCCAAAGATATTCACTCAATAGAGAGAAATCTCATGTAATTTTCATTCATCAAAATCGTCTTTTTACAATTGAGATTTTGCCCCTTTTTTTTTTTATAGTGGGATACTACATAGGAAATAGGCGGCTTTAAAGACATATGGGAACTACCCAACTGATAAAGACATAAAAACTAGAAAAACACATAAAGTTCTAGGAACCAAAAAAAAACAAATAAAACACCTAAAAATTTGAACTTTGAATTTTGAAACCTAAAACACAATTAAGACTCATAAAACTAGGACTAAAGACACTTGACCAAAAAACAACCATGACTATGAACTAAGACTCTAAATTCGCCCAGTAGCATGGGCAGCTCAGGCTGCGTATGGTAATATTTCTATTTTTCGAATAATTTTTGAAATATAATATTTTTTTTTTCAATTTCTATTCCCGACAATGATTTTTAGGAATAGCAACGCGTTAGGTACTGCAAAAAAATTATGTTCCCAAAACAAAAGAAGAATAGAAATGCGTTTGATAATACCGCTTCACAAGTTAATATAGCGTGTCGATCCGAGTAACTTCAGGTAAAAATTTGAATAGCGCGAGTGCTTGAGACTTGGTATCAGTGTAATATTTCTCGATCAATGCGACTTACGGAGGTCTATCTCAACGGACTAAAATTAACCCTAGCCGTATAGACCCATCATTACTTTTTGTATTTCCAATTATGTCCTAAAAGAAGCTCAAGAGCCACACAAGTCTTGAAATCCTAAACCGCACTTTCGCTCGAATATTCCTCCACAAATCCTCCCAAAGAACCATTTCTTTAATCCTCACCTCCTGCTCCGATATTTCACATTGACGGCTCGATTAAGGTGACTACGACGACTCGCCACAGCGGGGCACTCAAGGTCAATCCGATAGAGAGCGGAACCGACGGAGGTTTGAGCATTCGTGACTCGGGCTCTAAGCTGTTGCGATGGTGGGTTTTGCTAGATCGAAGCGTGGCAGTGACCTGCTCGACGACAAGGCCAAGGCTCGGTGTCCGCGCCGATCTTCGCCGCCTCAACTCCGACAGCTGCGGGAGCAAGCAGGACAATGAGGATGACTCCCCCTGCCTCTCCGACCTCATTGACGCCAACTTCAATGGCCATTTCGTGATCGTGCGGCGAGTGCGAGGTCAACCCCTGCCACCACCGTCCAAATCTAAGTGAGCTCACGCAAGCTGCCCACAGTGTCGAATGTCAATCGGTTACCGAGAAGAGAAAGAAGAAGAGGAGGAACTGGCAGAAACTCATTGGAGAGTAGTGGCGTCGACTGGTCAAGGAGCACAAAAGGAGAGGAGGAGGAGCTGCTTGTGCAAGAACAAAAGAGAGAGTGTGTGTTCAAGAAGGTGTTCTCAATTATTTTTAAAAAAAATGTTCCAATGTGTTTGTAAAAAGTGTCTCTGAAACACAAAAGTAATTTTTTATTTGTTTCTTGTCTCTACTCAAAAAGTGTTTCTATTTGTTAAAAGCGTTTTCGAAACACTTGAGGAACACTTTTTTATTATACGCGTTTATAGAGCGTTACCATATGCAGCCTCAATAAACTCTTTGAAGATCAAGAAACGGCAAAGGAATTCTTTCAAAACAGCCTCCCATTGATATGTTATTGATCCTCTTTAAAGATCTACAATTATTCTTATGTATCGATAATTTAAACATAATTGATCAGGAAGAATCAACAATTCCTTAATCGATAACTAGGTTGTTATCCTCACTTCAACATCTTCATTCTTGATCCATCGAAGCAAGCTCCAACCAAAAATCCGCCTTTTGTTTGAATGAACATTGATTGAGTTGATTATTGCAAAATAGCATTTGATGCATGGTGGTCGATTAGTAGACTTAGAATTGACAATGAACTTGTATATCGATATCTCAGTAGTCAATCACCAACCAAGAAATCAACAACTTGTCTACTGAAATGACAACTCCTTTGTAGAATCGATATTTCAGCCAGGTTCCTTTGAATCAAGAAGTGCTCGAAATTGGTCTTTCATGAAAAAATAAGGATTGCGCCGGATCAATCGACAAGTTTAAAGTGGAGCTTGATAATTGATCAATATAGCTCAAAGCTGCCCCATCAAGATAATCAAAACAGGTTAAACAAACACAAATCTAACATTTAGAAGAGCAAATAGAGAGAAAGATAACAAAAACTTTTCAATTCGCCGGGAACAATAAACGACGGCAATTACACATACTTACTTTAGTTGCTTCAATTTTAACTAATGACATCTTTCATGTTATGAAGAAATCAGTGGTTAAATGTAATATAGATATATTTGAATTCTTTCATTTGGAGTGACCACTACATAAATCCATATGAAAATTTTAAATAAAGGTTTGGAGTGTATTTATTTTTCAAATAAGGGACAAAAGTAGCTTAAATCATCTCAAATAAGGGTATGAAGTGGTCATATGTGTCTCAAATAAGGACTTTTGGCCTGCCGACAAGTATTGACTATTCCAACCATCCAAAGAAGGGGTTTTAGTAAAAAAAAAATCTTTTATTTCCTTTTGTTTTTCTTTTTCCTTTTCCCCTCTTCCTCCTCAGCCGTTGCCAACCCTCACTTGAGTCTAGCGACCTTTGTCAGCCATTGACGAGGCCCGACAATGACCGATGGAGGGAAGAGGGAAAAAGAAAACAGAAAACAGAAAACAGAAAAAGAAAAGAAAAGAAAAGAAAAGGAATATGAAGAAGAAAAAGTAGAAAAGGGGAAAATTTTCAAAAAAATAAATAAAAGACGAAAATGTCTTTCAACTGGTGAGGTTAGGCCCTTCTTCAAGATTGGTATAGTCATTTCATACCCTTATTTGAAACAAAGTCCACTTTAAATCATTTTTTGAAAAAATGAGGGCACTTCAGGCATTTATTTAAAATTTTTCCTATATTTATTATTGGATTTTTAATAAAATAAAAATGGAAAATAAAAATAATTGCACTTTTCCTTAAAAAAAAATTATCATTGCATTGGATTTAGCATTATCCTCACATTTTTTGAAAGGATGAGTGTATCAAATGTTCTAAAACTTATCATGGAAAATACAATTGAGCCTTAAATTTACAAAAAATGCAATCAAATCCTAAAACTTGTCAAATTAATGTAATTGAGTTCTTCCGTTTATTTCATCTGACTTGTTAACGAAAATGCTAACGCGATTTTTTAATTATTTTCTCTCTACTAGTGGTGGTGATGTGGATAAAATGACTTCATTTTGGTCCAAAATCGATCATTTAACACAAAATTAATTAATTTTTTATTAAAAAATAAAAATAACTAAAAAAAAGGAGGGGAAAACCAGGCGAGGGTTCTGCTTTCTCACCTTTTTTTTTGGTGAAAAAAAATAGCAAATATTTAAAGAAATCTGATTGGGCCACTCATCAAGAACGTATGCAGATGCGCAGAAGAATTAACAGAGCAAGAGGGCCGCCACTCATCTGATTTGGATGCACTTAAATGCTTCTTGTGACTCATGAGAGAACTGTGGATCCCACCAAAATCAATTCTCCGACTGGCCCATCTCCATCATGTTTCTCTGGCCTATTGTTACAGATAACGCAAACCGGAGCAGCGAATAGGGTGGCAAGATCTCACTTTTCCAATGGTCTGTCTTCTTCTGGTTAGCTAAGCCTCCCTCAAGCTCTTTGGGATCTGTTATGTTTGGATACCACTTTAATGGGTTTTTGTGTAGTGACTCGTAAATTTCACTCAAATTGGAGGTATATTTAGACCCCAATAAAACTACCAAACGAAAAAAACTAAAAAAAAAAAACTAAAAAAAAGACTGATAGAGATGGGAAAAAAAAGA